>CM052808.1:78806285-78831107 GCA_028533885.1 Nasua narica | reverse complement strand
TAGGGTAGCTCTATTTTCAACATTTTGAGGAACCTCCATACAGTTTTCCAGAGTGGTTGTACCAGCTTGCATTCCCACCAACAGTGTAGGAGGGTTCCCCTTTCTCCACATCCTCGCCAACATCTGTTGTTTCCTGACTTGCTAATTTTAGCCATTCTGACTGGTGTGAGGTGGTATCTCACTGTGGTTTTGATTTGTATTTCTCTGATGCCGAGTGATGTTGAGCATTTTTTCATGTGTCTGTTGGCCATTTGGATGTCCTCTTTACTGAAATGTCTGTTCATATCGTCTGCCCATTTCTTGACTGAATTATTTGTCCTTTGGGTGTAGAGTTTGAGAAGTTCTTTATAGATTGTGGATACAAGCCCTTTATCTGAAAAGACATTTGCAAATATCTTCTCTCGTTCTGTTGGTTATCTTTATCCTTTTCACCTCCTCAATGCTAATTCCATGGAGGGGATGACACACACACACACACACACACGTGCGCACACATACATGCATGTACACACATGTGCCAGCACACACACACACACACACACACAGCATTGGGGACAAATAGAGATCTAGCAGGTTTTCCATTGTTTTCTTTGCCATCATTCATAAATGGCTTATTAAAAAGAACACTTTTAACGAATGTCACCTCTTTTTACCAAGTGAGTTCAGGTGTCTCAACACCAGCAAACACCAGGGTTCCCTTTGGGGTCCACCTGTGGCTTCGGGAGGAGAGGGGAACCCGGTCTGGGTGCCCCAGGCTGGTCTGCGTGTGCCTTTTGTTCACAATCCACGTGCACCGGGAACTGATACCTTTAAAAAGATTATATAACTGGTGATAATTATAATGATTTAATATGTGGAGAACGGTTACCAAAGAAACTGGAAGAATATACTTCCCTTCAGAATTTTTTTTAAAAGGCATATTTCCATTTTAGTCTCTCAAGGCCGCTGGAAGTCAAAATTTTTTTTTAATATTTTATTTATTTATTTATTAGAGAAAGAGAGAGAGTGAGAGAGAACATGAGAAGGGAGAAGGTCAGAGTGAGAAGCAGACTCCCCGTGGAGCCGGGAGCCCGATGTGGGACTCGATCCCAGGACTCCAGGATCATGACCTAAGCCGAAGGCAGTTGCCTAACCAACTGAGCCACCCAGGTACCCTGTAAGTCAAAATTTTAATGGTGATTGTGATCCTGGCAGTTTTTTAAACTCCAAGGTGCACATTCACCCAATTAGACTTTTAAGGAGTTGTTTTTCTTTTTTAAGTAGGCTCCAAGCCAGGTGCCCAGCGTGGAGGCCAGCAGGGGGCTTGAACTCATGATCCTGAGATCAAAACCTGAGTCAAGATCAAGAGTCAGATGTCCCTCTCACTGAGCCACCCACGTGCCCCAAGGATTGCTTTTTTTTTTTTTAGGCATTATAATGAAAGATAATACCAAGTGCCTATTGCAATAGTGGAAGGAAGTGACTCTGGTTAGAAAGGTGATCCAAACAGCCAGGATTTACTGTTTCCCTCCATTATTCCCGGCACCTCACCCAGTGCCCCGCACCCCGGGATCACTCACTGTAGGGACACAGACAGGCTGACATTTCTCCCTCCGAGCAAAAGATATTTATACAGCTAATGACTGTTTCATTTTTTTTTAGGAGATGTGAGCCTTCTAATTAAGATTTGAATAAAAACTCAGATTTTAAAAACTATCTTTAGTAGTCTAGCAATCTGAAAAATAGATCCTATTGTCATTGTAAACTTCCAATGGTTTCAAAAGCTATCTTAAAACGTAATATGTTTCCTTTCAGAGCGATGAAAATCGCCGTTACGCAGGCAGACTTCCACGGCTCGGTGCGAGGTGGGCATGAAGAGGACAAGTGTGCGCACACACACAAGTGTGTGCTCGGTGCTCACCCGGAATCCACTCCCTAAGTTATTCCTTCTTAGAAATACTTTTCCCTGAAAATATATATCAGAACAAAGCATGGTTCATTCTAGTCCTTCTCACCAGGAATGCCAGATTTGGGAAAATCACCATCGGTGCCTTTCATGTACCTCCGAGCAGATAAATGGGAGCAAGCAGGAGAGCGCCGCGGAGTTACCGCAAACAGTTTCGTGCAAGCCCTGGTCCCCAGCAGAAGGGGCAAGCCGACGCTGCAGTGTGCATAACTGCAACACACCTGGGACGCAATAAGGAGCTGATCTCTGCACGCACATTTTCCAGCTTCCACAAGAAATCTCATTGCAGGGACCAAATTGAGATTTTTCATTTAGTGAATACTCTTAGCATCGTGAAAAAATAACATTGCTCAGGAAGGTCCCAATGGCTAGAAATATTCCCCGTATGCGTCTCCCATCCCGGAGTCACCGTGGCCATCCTGCTCCGGCTTCCCTCTTGGCTTCAGTTGGCACAGTGCCTTCCTCCTTGCGATCAAACCTGAGCACAGCACAGAGATTTCTTCTGCTCTGCAGTGGGCTTACCGAACCTCTTCCCACTGAGGTATCTGTTCCCTCAGATGATCCCAACAGCGTTGCACCCCCATCTGGGTGAGGTCTGCGGGTGAGGCAGCAGCCGACACCCGGCATCACGGCGACTGGGACCCACAGCCCTGTTCCACTCGATGACCTGCCTCCGAGATCACAGCTGCCTCCTTCATTTCTGCTGACAAATTGAAAACGCATTCTCTCTTATGTGACATGCTCACCGACGGCCAAGAACCAACGAGTTCTTGCCCCAGAGCCACGGGCTCATGCCCTGCACACGCTTCCTCTCAACCTGTCCTTGGCCTCGGCTCCCCGGTGCCTGGGGTCGTGGGCGGCCCGTTCCTTCCAGCACCCGTGCGGCCCCAGCCCCGCCCGGTGACCCCGCTGGGCTCCAAGCCCCGGAGGGCAGAGTGCACGTGGGTTCATTCGTCTCTCTTCCCACGGCGACCGAGCTTGGACGGCAGCTTCAGACACAGCTGAAAACGAGTCAGCTGGTGTCTTTGGCCAAAATCTTGGATGTTTCAATCTTTAATGTTTGGTGTTTCAATACTCTAAGCTATGAGGAAATTTGGCCAGACAATCCTCGTGTCCAAACCTAAACTCTTACTGTTCTTTGCTTTCTTCAGCTCGAGTTTACAGGGAGAGGAAATTTCATCTGCCTTAAATGGTCTTTATAGGAAATGGGGACTAGCAAAAAATAGTTCTCAAT
This sequence comes from Nasua narica, assembly GCA_028533885.1. Lineage (NCBI taxonomy): Eukaryota > Metazoa > Chordata > Mammalia > Carnivora > Procyonidae > Nasua > Nasua narica. The sequence continues at coordinate 78,827,928 of CM052808.1, read as the reverse complement.
GTTTTTTTCAGCCAGTTTCTACAGTTTAGCAAAGCAGGAGGATGTCTGTTTACCACCTTCCAGACTGGGGCTATTTGGGTCCCAAATCTACTTTATTGATTTTAAGAACATATCTTAGTGGGGTGTTGAGAAACATGGGTTATTGCTTGCTAAGTCTATTCATTGGGGAAGAAGGGAAAAGCACCCTGACAAAATGCCTTACGTCGTATTCTCCCCGGTTGTCTTCTGATCATCGTGCCCAACGTTCCGGGGTGGGGGGTGCTCCCCCATCTCCCGTGCTTCCGACGGGAAACGCATCACAGTGTCCGTGGGCTCCGAGCACCCCTGAACACATGCCCCGAACTGGGCCACCGTGCGTGTCCTCTCGGGGACCGATCGGCCTGGGTGTTGTCTAAGTGTGGACAGACACATCTAAGACCAAGGGCAGCCCTCTTGCTCACCACAGAGACGGGAGCCCCCAAGGAAGAAGCAAAGCAGAGAAGAAAGAGGAGAGGAGCGAGGACAGACCAGGCGACATCATCCATGATGCTGTGCGTGCGGCCACTCCGTGCCGGGGACTGCCTGGCCCCTGCTGGTGAGACGTCTGTTCTGCAGTGTCTTACGTCATCACTGTCATCACCACCATCTTCTGCTTCCGGAAGAGGAGTTGGGTTTTTAGGTCTGGAAATTAAAGAACCCTGTAAGCGATGCGGGTTTGGCCGTGCGCGTCCCATCCGCTCTCTCTTTCTCCAGGTGCATATGCTCTGCTCTCTGGGTCCTAATGCACAGAGCGGCCAGCCCTGCTGATTAACCGCTGTTCTGGTACAAGAACCAGGGGACCCGGGATATGACTTGGGGCCCGCCACTCTCTTCACTGTCCTCGGCAGGTCACGACCTGCAACCTTCTCACCCACACTGACTCGAACCTGGCATTGACTGAATGGCATTTTGGGGCCCCATCTATCTGTCACGTGTTCCCTGGGACGGCCACACGATGTAGGTACTGACGTCCCCACATCACACACAAGGAAGGCTGAGCTCACAGGGCCACCAGTCCTTGGAAGGAAAGCCGAAGGTCTGAGTCTATGGTGCTTGCTCTCCCCGTGGCGCCCCATAGCTCTGGTTCTCACCTGTCAACTGACCGCAACACCAACTCCTTGGAGCCGCTGTGACTGCGAACCACAGACTCCACTGATGAGCCACACACTTGCAAATAAGGCAGAGCAGTGAGCTCTATGCCGCAGGTCAAACATGACCCACGAGAGCGTCCTAACCTCCAGGCATGATCCATGAGTGTCCCAACCTTCAAGCATGACCCACGAGAGTGTCCTAACCTCCAGGCATGATCCATGAGTGTCCCAACCTTCAAGCATGACCCACAAGTGCATCCTAACCTCCAAGCATGACCTACGAGACTGTCCTAAACTCCACACCCAACCCACGAGTTTCCTAACCTCCAGGCGTGACCCACGAGTGTACTAACCTCCAAGCATGTCCCATAAGACCATCATAACCTCCACACATGACCCACGAGAGTCCCAACCGCCAGGCATGACCCACGAGAGTGTCTAACCTTGCATGGCAACTGTCTGCCAGGATTTCGAACAGAAGCTTCGGAAAGGTAAGGGTCAGATGGTCCCTCAGACCTCCCAACATCAGACACAGTGGAAGTCAAGTCCGTGGCCAGAATGAACCGTGTGCAGCACAAGTTAGTAAGAGAACCATTGATTTTTAAGCTCCTGGAGCCTGGCGGGACATCCAGTCATGATTGCTCCCAGTTGATGAAAATGCATAGATTTTTCCATTTAAAAAGTGACAAAAACGTGGCATTGAAAATGTCTTCAAAATAAAAGTCACAAATCCTCGGAAGAACTTAGAGTATCAAGTAAATGTGTGATACCCGGTGAGCTTGATGCAGTTTGGAACAGAAGTCTGACTCAACGCAATAAATGAAAGCATTCCTCTTCCCCCGAGTAATAGGATATTGACCGTGACACCCTTTGGTGACAATCATGTATGCCCTATGACTTCCCAGATGTGTTTCTCTTGTGTCACTCAGTGTTTTAGACGTAAAATCAATGACTTTCTTTGGAAGAAGTCATAGAAGAACTATTTATTATAACCAATATAAACGACTCCAGTGAATTAATGAACGTATACTCTCTATGTGCTTACAGCCTCTCGATACGATTAAAATAGAGAAGTTACACGACCTAAGTGCACAAGACAGAAGACCATTCACAACCACCACGACCACCATCCCCCAGGGATAAGCTGTGACCTGAAAACTGCCCACGAGGTTGCATCCACCCACGGGTGTCAGAGGACCAAGGGGACAGAGGGTGTGTCGGGGGCAAAGGGCCTGCGACACTCCGCCCACCACAGGCCTGGGGGCATCACCGTGGCCAGTCGGCGCTCTAGGAAGGAGGTGACAGCCAGCAAGGTGGTGCCCCCAGGCCAGGGCCCCGGCCGCCTGCCGAGGGAAGGCGCGGACAGTTGTGAGGAGGGAAGGGCTGCAGGAGAAGGTCTTGAACTCGCCCGGACTGGCGCTTACTCATCACGCAGCGCTCACCGTGCAGATCCCAGGACGAGGAAGACGGGGCTCTGTCCTAAAAGGATTCCGAGTAGGATGACGATTTCCAGCACCAGTGTACAGCTCTTGGCCGAGCTCCTCGACCGATCCGTTAGCTCCTGCGGTCCTCGCAGTCGTCCCGACACATTCTGCAGCCTGACGCTCTGCGCGCCCGAAACACAAATGGACCCGCCGCGGTGCACACACGGCGACGTCTACGTGAACCCGCCCGGCGGCAGCCTCGCCTCGTCCTCTCCGGCCGCGGAGCAGAGCGAAGCACGGCCTCGTGTCAGCGGCAGAATGTGGAACAAGAACGGCCCGGAGCCTGAGTGGGGCTCAGCAAATCAGAATTCGGAGTTACGGACCGAATGTATGGGCTTCTGACTCGGTTTGAGAGCACTGTTTCCAAAAACAGCGAAAAATATCAGACAGTATTCGGGGAAAGAACAAAACGAAACAAGAAACTAAACCCCAAAAAAAGCCATAAATTCTAAGGTCTTTCCTTGTAGATGTTTTCTCCCTAGAAAATTGCACTTTAGGTGTTAATGACCTTCTCAAACAGAAAGCTGCCTTCACGGAAGCAGGGCTTTTTCTGGGTGGGAACAAGAGTCAATCTAAGGACTTGGGTCCAGCCCTGGTGGGTTTGGCACCGGGGTCCCTGCTCAGAGGGAAGGCCATCCCCTGCGAGCCCTTGACCACCTGGAAAGTGTCGTCCTTTGCTAAACCCATGTCGGGCCCCCTCGTGCCAGCTCCCTGGCCACAGTGAGGGCAGTGGGGACGAGGGTTCCCATGGGGCAATGGGAGCCATGATCTGATAAACCAGCAAGGGTGCGCCACGGGCAGCTCAGCTCCAAGGTTCCGAGAGCCCTGCCTTCCGCCAAAGTCCGTTCCTCCGTCACTCCCTCTTCTCGTCTGCCTTCCCACCCCGCGCTCTTCTCAGAGGAGCCCTCTGACTCCAGACTCTGAGCCCCGCAGCTCTCTAGGAACGCCAGCCCCACCAGCTACCTCCCCTGCAAACCTGCATCCCGTCTGCGACTCCCACGTCCCAGGGCCCTCGTGGCTCGGTGGCCTGTCCTTAGCCTCGGGCGCCCTGCCCCCCGCCCCCCGCACTCAGCCAGCTGCCCCGGAAACGCAAACACAGGCTGGTTCATAACAGGTCAGGGCTGGGCGAGGAGGAGCTACGTACCGACCACGGGCACCTGGGCAATCACGACATCACACAAACCGAGATTCAGACCCAATTCCGCCACTCACGTCTCGCTATGAATGAGCGTGTTACCTTATCTCTCAACAGCCATTTCCTTCGCTGCAACAAGTCAACAGTGGAACTTCTTGCATAGATTTACTGTGCTGTCAAATAACCGATGCAAAGAATCTCGAACAAGAATTATCTTGGGTGATTATGATGGTTAATTTTACGTGTCCACCTGACTGGGCCACTGGAGGCCCCGATATTTGGTAAACATTATCCACGTCTGGATAGGATCACGCTCGCGTCGGTCGGCCGAGGAGAGCAGGTGGCTCTCCCATGGGGCTGCACTGCAGCCAGCGCACTGAGGGCTTAAAAGAGGCTAAATAAGAAAATTCACTCTCTGCCTGAATGTCTTGCAGCTGGGACACAGGACTCGGCCTGGATCCCACACCATTCTCTCCTGACTGTCGAGCCTTTGGACTCAGACTGGAGCTGTCACTGGCTCTCCCGGGTCTGGACTTCTCAGCCTCCATGATCACGTGAGATCATGTGGACCGACTCCCGATAACAGAGCTCTTCATGCACACATACAGTTCTGTATCTCGTGAGAACTCTGGCCAATACTGTGTTTTCAGTAATATGATGCTCCATAAATGTTGGGTCTGTGGGCCCCAAAGGAATGACCTACAGCGTAGAATTTTGGCTTCTTTGAATTGCTTTTGGGAGAGTAGAGAACCTACTTTGGGTAAAGGAACTTTAAATTGAGAACATCCAAATCATACCATGGAGCATTGCCACCTGGAACCACTCTGTCTTTCCTTGGCAATACTCATGAGCGCTCCTGAAACTTCGTGGACTTTCAGATCTTGCCTACCCACAGGGGATGCCCAGCAAAAATCTTGACCCAGGCTTGAGTTACTGTTTAGTGTCCTGCCCCATTTCAGCCCAAGGAACTCCCTTTACTACTTCTGTGGGACGGTTCCATTGGCAAAAAAACTATCTCAGGTGTTTTTTTTTTTATTTAATTTTATTTTCTCAGTGTTCCAAGATTCACTGTTTATGCACCACACCCAGTGCTCCATGCAATGCGTGCCCTTCTCAATACCCACCACCAGGCTCTCCCAACCCCCCACCTCTCTCCCCTCCAAAACCCTCGGTTTGTTGTTCAGAATCCACAGTTTCTCATGCTTCATCTCCCCCTCTGATTTCCCCCAAGTCACTTTTCCGTTCCTTCTCCTAATGTCCTCCATGCTATTCCTTATGCTCCACACGTAAGTGAGACCATAAGATAACTGACTCTCTCCGCTTGACTTCTTTCACTCCGCATAATCTCTTCTAGTCCCGTCCATGTTGATACAAAAGTTGGGTATTCATCCTTTCTGATGGAGGCATAATATTCCATTGTATATACGGACCATATCTTCTGTATCCATTCATCTGTTGAAGGACATCTTGGCTCTTTCCACAGTTTGGCGATTGTGGCCATTGCTGCTATGAACATTGGGGTACATTTGGCCCTTTTTTTCATGACATCTGTGTCTTTAGGATAAATACCCAGTAGTGCAATTGCAGGGTCATACAGTAGCTCTATTTTTAATTTTTTGAGGACTCTCCACACTGTTTTCCAAAGTGGCTGCACCAACCTGTATTCCCACCAACAGTGCAAGAGGGTTCCCCTAAGTTTTTGGTTTTTTATTTTTTTTAATCTGGGAATATCTTAACTTCCCCTTCATTTTTAAAGTATAGTTTTGCCAGATATAGAACTCTTGGTTGACAGGATTTTAAAAATGTCAACACTTTGAATATGGCATCGCACTGCATCCTGACTTTGATGGTTTTGATGAGAAACTAGCTCCAAACCATATTGAGGATCCGTGGTGTCTCATAAGTTACTTCTTTCTTGCAGCCTCAAGAGCATCTCTTTGTTTTGACTTTCAACATTGTGACTCTGAAAAACTTGATTCTGACCATTTTTTTCCAGGTTTTTCTTTGCTTTGAAGGAGGAGTGGCTTTTTGGAGGTCCTGACTCTGCCATTTTCAGTGATGTCACACATGACATCTAGATAAGACACTGTGGCACACCCTCCCCCAAGTTAGGCTTTGGAGGCATGTATGAAGTAGCGCCTTTATTGCAAGGGGTCAACAAGCATTTTCTCTTCTAACAATTAGTTCCCAAAAACATTCAAATCATTTTATATAATAGTGTAAAAAATGAGAAGTTTAAGCTTACTACTGTAAGTCTATACAATGTGAACTCTAAAACTTAATAATGTACTCCTCAGGGGAAATGGAGCCATAGAAAAAGATAACCGCCTGTGCAAGATTATCTGGGATATATCTCTGACCTGGACTTCAAAAAGTAAAATTATAATCTTAGAGCTGGAAGTTAACTGAGCAGGCATAAGCTCTAGCATCTCTGCAGGATGCTATCATCTCTGCAGGAACAATGTCCTGGACTCAAGGGTTCCCAGACGAGAGAACTCACCCTCCCTTCACTGCCACCGGGAACCCCTGCTGTCGTGGTTACTAATGGGGTGGGAGGAGAGAGAAGAGCGCTAGCCTCCTGCATCCATCCAAAATCTACCATTTACATAAGAGGTCATAGATGTCAAGGATGGGAGGTATAGGCAGAGATTCCCTTCTCTCTTGTCTCATGAACACATCCAGCAGGATCTTAGATGAGCACAGTGATGGTTCTGAATTCACCCAGATGCTGGGCCGGGTTGCAAGGTGGGGATGCAGGACAGATGAGAAGGCAAATGGTGTTAAGGAGGGGAACGCAGAACCACGGTAGGTCAGGCTCTGACCCTCAAGGAGGATGTTACAGACTGAGTGTGTGTGTCCCTCCGCCAATAGTTGTTGAAATCTAACCCCCAGTGTGATGGTGTTAGCAGGTGGGGCATCCGGGAGGTGGTGGGGTCATGAGGTGGAGCCCACGTGTGTGGGATTAGCATCCTCGTGCAAGAGGCTCCAGCGAGCTCCCTTGCCCCTTCTGCCGTGTGCGGTGCAGCAAGAAGACCCGGTCTGTGAACAGGGAAGTGCGTCCTCATCACACACCAAGTCGACCAGAGATGTGGTCTTGACTTCCATCCTTCAGAACTTGCAGAGATGAACTTCGGTTCGGCAGCCACCCTGTTGGTGGCATTCTATCACAGCAGCCTGGACGGCCCAAGACAGGACTGCTACGTAGTAGTCCGCAGCTGGTACTGCTGAGTGGGGTGAAAGGTTGTGACGCCAAGACAAGGGAACAGAGAAGATGCCCTGCTGGGACGCGATCTCACCGACGGGCGCACCTAGATACACTATTGCAACGTCTATGTCTCATGAGTGTATTTACAGGATACCATTAGCACTGGAATTTTTCCCATTTTTAAAAGATATTCTACTGTGTCATAAAGCTGTACCTACACCTGGGAAAATGGTATTTGGGATATCCATTTTAAAATGGTTTTTACTGAGGACACTTTTCTCTTAATTCCCGAGACTATTAACTTTTACAATATTTTTCACTTAAAGGAAGCATAAATGACCCACTAATGTTCTTGATACATGTATCATAATTACAATAAATTTTGTGGTTTTTTTAAATTATCTTTAAATTATCTTAACCATGGACATAATTCCTAAGAATAAAGATCGTTCTCTTGTATTGTACAGAAATCATATCAAATGTGTGTACTTAACCCAAAGGAAAATGTGGAGTGTCCTCTTACTAAATGAAATAATAAACATTTGTGGATGGAAAGGAAAATTAAGGTACTATGCAACCCTCCATAGCACTGCAAGTTTGGCCATGAGGGTTTACTATAGAGCAAACAATATTCAAAAGCATTATTGGACTCAGGATAGATTTCACTTCATTGTCCCTCAAAATTATAATCATGACAAAAAAGTTCAAAGGAAACATGACAGAAAGGGGAGATTAAACTGGAAAAATCTAGGCACCACGCTCAGGCTTTTAAAAACCCCTGACCACAGCCAAGACCCTCATTTTAGGAGTACATACAAGTCTCATAATTTGATGTAGGGAGCGCTGAAGTTTCTCCAACAATCAAGTTAAGTCTGAAAGAGCATTGTCAGTAAGCTGAACAAATTACATCTCAGCCTGTGGGTTGCTAATGCTTGGAATGCACGTAAATATGCATGTAAATTGTACTGGGATTAATAAAATATAAATCATTTAAATGTATAGCTGATTCACAGTAACATTTTTTCATTTTGTATTTTGTGTATTTATCTTGTATCCTGTGACCTTGCTGAAATCACTCATTTCTTGCTAAAATCACTGGTAGATTCTTTGGCGTTTTCTACAGAGACAATCATATCAGCTGCAAATACAGTTTGATCCTTTCTGATCATATCCCTTTTATTTCTTTTCCCTACTTTATTGCAGTGGCTAGAATTTTTATTCTATTTTATTTATTGCAGTGGCTAGAATTTATTCAACGCTGTGTTAAATAAGAACAGATATCCTTTTTTTTCCTGATCTAAGGGGGAAAGCTTTCAGTCTTTCACTATTAAGTATGATGTAAATTGTAAGGCTTAATGTAAATATTATTTACCAAGGTGAGGAAGTTCCCTTCTGTTCTTAGTTTGCTGAGAATTTTTAATTATAAATGAGTGTTAGAGTTTGTCAAATGTTTTTTCTGTGTTGGTTATGATCCTATGATATTTTTTTACTAGCCTGCTAATATGGTAGATTATATTGATTGATTTTTGAATGGTGGTCCAGCCTTGCATTTCTGGAATAAACCTCATTTGGTCATGGTGTATAATCTTTTTAAACATTGTTGGATACTATTGCCAATATTTTATTGAGGATTTCATGTTTGTATCCATGAGAGATATTAGCCCGTAATTTGCTCTTTTTTCTATTTTGCCTTTTCTTTATCAATATATATTAAAAGCATAATTACTCTCATAATAAAAGTCTGGTAGTTGTTTATGTTTCAAAAATAATCCTTGGTAGTAATCTTGTGTCAGTTTCACAAACACAAAAGACGTGTATTCTTTTTAAAAACAGAGAATGGAAAAGAGAAGAAGAGGAGGAAGAAGGAGAAGCCGAAGGAGGAAGAGGGGAAGGGGAAGAAAACTTTCACCAACATAGTTGTCAGTTTTCCACCAACAAGATTCCTCCGTATTTTCCACGATGGCCCCCCGTGGGAGGGAAACTAATATAATTGGACAACTTTGTATTGTGTTTCTGTCCTCAGGGAAATGCCTGACAAAACGGTGCAATTATTCTATTGGAAAATAGCATACTCATAAGTAAGACTAGTTTGAGGAACAAATTTTATTTGCAATTCATGAAACTGATTCAAATCACAAATGCCACCCAGACGTCATGCAGAACACAGCGTGCTTTGGGATGACAATGTCTGGTGCTAAGTGCATTAATATAAGCTCCAATTTGGGTTTGGCTTTGTAAGTTTCTTGGTATTCATGCTCAACTCATACCTTATAGTCACGGTAGATTCACAGAGGATGAGACCTATTTTAGAGAAACAAACGTCCGAGAGTTGTTGTAACGGCATCTGCTGTAAGAAGACCAATGCTCCTCATTATGTGTATAGCAGTGTGTAAGCAACCGCATCAGGAAAATAAAAAAAAATCAATATACACAGGTTTTCTTCCTTGTCCACAGCACTATGTTATCAGGAGGTAATTAATTGAAAAACTTTAAAGACAGAGAAGTGACATTTATCTCTTAGAGATAATAACGTAGTTAAAAATCAGCAACCGCACAAAGAGACATGCATTTATTTAATTTAAACATTGAGTTCAAACATCCACATGTAACAACTGGAATGCTATATTCCCCCCTCTGTATTGGGAGGGAGGGGACAAAATTAATATACAGTGCTCTTTTCCACCAAGTTTTTTTTTGGAAGGGAAAATAAAATCTATGAAATCCTTACATGTAAGTTATCAAACTCCTTCACATTTTTTAAATTTGTAAATTTCTGCAGCTAGGCTAATACAATAGCTGAACAGATATTTCATTAATCTGATCCATGTAAACAATAAAATCTGAATGGTTTAGGCCCCATATAAGCAATTTCCTTTTCATGGAACCACAGAAGTTCAGAAGTGCAATGGCTCATCTACTCCACTTGGATAGTTCTTAACCCTGGCCATGTGCCTATGGACTTACAAAAGGCCTGGGCTCCATCTCCATCCCAATCAAATCAGGAACGAGGTCTGAAAATGTGGTCCCTGCAAAAAGCTTGTTAGAAACGCAAATCTTGGGACTCTACCCCAAATGCGCCAAATCAGAAATTCTGGAGGGGAGGTCCAGAAATCTATTTTAACGAGCTCTTCCAGAGATTGATACTGGTAAAGCTGGAGAACCACAACTCTGAGGTGAGCTCAGAGCATCATGTGTACCTTCTGCAGAACTCCCACTTCATTCCAACGTATTTCCATTTCAAGCATCGTTCATCCCTTTCAAGCCTTCTTTTATACATGAGGATCTCCAGAGACTGCGTTTCCAATAGCAGCTGACCAACAGGGCTAACCCAAAACTCCCTGAAGGACCCTAATGTCCACGACCTTTTGTACAAGGCTCAGCTCTCCTCTGCACTCGGGCAGATAGAACTTGAGAAATTAAAAGATTTGCCAGCCACGGTCAAGGAAACGTTGCATTTCTAACCCTCAGTGTCAAATCTTCAATCTTTATGAAATATATGGCAATAAAACATGACTCTTAGAAAAATCAGTGTAGGGAAAATAATATCTATGTATCCATTTCAGGTTGTAAATATTCCTAAATTATAATCTGATTTAATACGAAGAGGGTTATTAAGTTTAATTCTTTATCCATGTTAGCCCTGTTTGAAAATATCACCCATGAGGCATCTGCTCACTCAGTAATATCTTCCCCGTGAGGTTCCCCACGGGACCCTGTGGCTACGAGGATAAATAAGGACACGCGTGCCCGAGTACCCTACCACCTGCCTACCACCCGACCCTGAGCTGCATCCCTGCAACCCACTTCACTAGCTACCTCCACACATGAGCGACGGTCTCTTTAGTGGGAAAATGACATGCTTTCCCATGTAATCAATGGTTTCTCTCAGTCAAAGCTGGACAAAATGGGTCATGACTACGTGTTTACAATAATTTTTCTAACAAGATGGGAAGGTTTCCACTGAAAATCAGCATGAACCACACCCCCCCATGCACTTCTGCTTTCTTGGACTTGGGTTGTTTCCAGAGACTGTTAATGAGTGGTACCCACACTGGCAGGTTAAATGGTGAGACATCCATTTATAATTGGATTCTGATCCTATCACTTTGGCGGTTCTGTGCCCCAAGGAGCTCAGCTAAATTTCATCTTTAGTCATGGCCGGTCAGAAAGCGCTCTCGCTAGCCTGGGGCTCACAGAAAGGCCGTTCCCCTGCTCCAGTCTCAGCGAAGTGGAGGCAGAGGGGGCAGAGCAGGGTGGGAAGACTCATCCTGGACAACCAGAGGGAGCGTTCCCCAGGACAGCTGCCATGGCCACAGCCAGGGCCCCTCCCGGCCCCCCTCTCTGCTGTGATGGGAGCTCCTGCAGTGTGACGTCAGCAGAATCAGCGCCCCACAGAGGGCCCTCGGCATGAGTTCTCTGAGAAAGTGGTCATCTGTGATCCTTACAAAAGTAATTTTCTCTTAAGACTTCCGTTTCTGACATTCCATGGTTAAAGGGAGAAATATGGATAGGGTAACCAGGAAAAAGTCATGAATCCAGCAAAAAAAAAAAAAAAACCCTGAAGATATGAAAGTGTCAGCCATTCAGGGATCCCTCAACAATGACAAATTTGGAAGATCGCAAATTGCTTGGATCGGTTGTTTCTGCGTCGCTGTCGGTGAAATGTGAGGTGCAAATTCAGAACCAGACTGTGGCAGGTGGGCTCCGGTCGAACCCCAGAAGAGCCTGCCATCCACTCCCCCAGCCCCGGCTCTCTCTCCTCAGTGCTCGGCCCTGAAGATCTCCGCAACCCAAGGTCCCCAAGGAGCAGGCTCTGCAGCCAACATTTGGGAGACACTCTGCAATTTCTTGAACCTTCAAGTCCTTTAGGAATAACCACGGCCATTACACCATGAAGGCCTCCCATGTCACCTTTGGGACCCCGCTGCATGAGCTCTAAAGGCGGGGGCCAATTTTCTCCTCTGGGCTGACACTCATCACGTCCCCATAAAACCCCTCACGTCATCTGCCGCGTCAGCAGCACCGGTGACAGATGTGTCTGGCCGCGCAGACACAACCTTTCCTGTGCCTGGCCGCGCGCCTCGTCGGGCCCTGATGCCGACCACACTGCAAAGGGCTCCCGGGCAATGCGTTCCTCACCAGCACCAGCCCCTGCGCCATCCTGTCTTTACCCACTGGATGGCAGGTTACCCTGACGACCCAAAACAAGCTCGCCAAAGGGGGAGAGAGAGCTTCATAGATCCCCCGTGGTCTTCAGAACAAAGACACAGAAATGGTTCAGTTTTAACAGTCAATACTCAATCTTTTGAAATAAGGTGCTGTAGTGCATGGCGTCCGCTAGGAAGCCTGTAGTGGACCCCAAGATTCACCCCATTTCATAGGTCACCCCTGCCTGAGAGTAAGGAATGTGAGTCATGTTCTCCTAGTTCCAATCTCTTCCAGCAGCTGGTGATCGGACGGACCCCTCCAATGCTCGAAATCTGGATTCACACAACATACACAGAGATACCCAGAAATCATGTTCGCCAGCAGAAAGGACCAGGTTTTTCACCGCAACAGTGACATCGGAACTTTTAACCATAGGTTAGATACCTACCATTTAAATACCAGGTAAATACCTACCATTTAGCCGTAGGTGAAATACCTACCAAACAAGCATGCCATTGTTTAAATATGGGAACCGTAACCACCGTTGGGACAGACAGAGGAAGCCCAGCTGAGGTTATTTCCACAATGTACACAGGAGCTAAGAGCTTACTCCCCACCTGCCAGGATGACCCCTCCCGGGGCAGCTGCAGCCGGGACCGAACCCGAGTTCTCAGACGCACGGGAACAGGGGCTGGAGGAGGGGTGCACGCAGTGTGCACTCCGGAGCCGGCAGTGAGCAGCGTCTAGCACTCGGGGAAGCAAATGCCCAGGGCCTGCTGATGTTTCTAAAGAGCTTGCCGAATCAAACAGGTGTGCCCGCCTCTGAATCCCAGAAGGGCGGCCAGAGTTAAAGAGGCGTGAATGAACCTGCCACACTAACGGAAGTAAGGAACACCCTGGGTGACGAGTTACAACAGCAGCCCACCGTCCTCAGACACAGCCTGGACCAAAGAGGTCAGCGCGCTAACTTGCTCATCAGGCTCACGCTCTCCGCTTCTGAAAGAGAAAGATCTAGAAACTTTATAAGATCAGATATAATTGCATTCTGTAATTTTTTCTTCCCAAGACAATAGGTAACCATCAGCGTTTTAGGCCACCTACTCTCGCTTTATGTGGCTCTATGACATAAACAAGTCATTAACATCCGCTTTACAAATAACCTAATACGCAACATTTTTTTCATGGCCAAGAACATGATTGCTGTTTCTAGAAAGCCACTCACAAATTTAAAACCTGGGAGACATCTGCGGTCAGTGTAGATCAGAGTTACACATTTAGACTAGTTTCCAGAGGAAGTAGCCACATTGATATATTTACGCAGAGTGCATGACTGTGTAGTTTATATACATGTGTTTAATAAATCCCTTTAAGCAAGAACACGGTGAAGCCCCCACCATTGTATTTAATGCCATGTGGCTTCAGCAGGAGCATTTGGGGACTTGCCAGCATCTGGGCATCTGTAGAAAGGAAATGGATGCCCAGCTGGGCTCCCCTCCCCGGCTCCCAAGAAGCCTGAGCCAAAGGAGGGATTCCACGACGGTAAACATCCCAGTGAGAAACTCAGGATGCAGGCGAGTGTGGAGAGGAGCACTAGACGGCATGGATGGAGGAAGAGGAGACGACTATTTCACTCCCGATGTGTGCACAGAACAACTGCATTAAAAGCAAAAATACGTATCTAAATTATTCAGAAGACGGCCTCTGAGCAATGCACATATCAGAGCAGCAGAGAGCATCTACTGCAGGGATCTCCCAGGAACGCAGATAGGAAAGGCTTTCCAACCACATCTCTGTTCTCCTCAGTCAGAAAGTGAAATCGGGCACATATGTAAGAAGCCGTCAGCAATTTGGCTAATTAACATTCCAGAGCTAAGGGCACCTGGGTGGCTCAGTCGGGTAAAGCCTCTGCCTTCAGCTCAGGTCATGATCCTGGGGTCCTGAGATCGAGCCCCGCATCGGGCTCCCTGCTCAGCGGGAAGCCTGCTTCCCCCTCTGCCTCTGTGGCTCCCCTTGTACTCCCTCTCCCTCTCCGTCAAATAAATAAATAAAATCTTAAAAAAAAAAAACAAAAGCAAACAACAACAACAACAACAACATTCCAGAGCCAGTCTCCAAATGTGAAAGCAAATGCCCAGAAAAATAACCACCACCTTGGAACACCGAGGTGGCCAAATCTAAGGGGAAAACATGAGTATTCTTTGAAGTTCCCCTGAAAAACCTGGTTTTCAAGCAGCCTGACTTCAAAGGCAAACAGTATTTCTCCTTGAGTCCGGCTGTTGCAAGAGACAGCGTGTCCTCGGGAGGCCTTGTTTACTTGAAGAAGGAAGCAAAGGTGTTTCTGAACTGGTCACATCAATTCTGTATTAGAAAAACAACCCCCGAGGAAGCAGCCGCTCCGACCCTTCTCTGGGCAGCCGGACTCGGTCACCGTCCTTCGGCGGGATCTGTGCAGGGCGCACGTAATCATCAGCATCAGCATTTGTTACACAAGCGGCCACCTGTGCTCTGAAGAGCAGGAGTGACGGCGGGCGGGAGAGACGCCTGCTCTAACTACAAAACCAAGTGATTTGCATCCACACTCAGCGCATCAGAGGTTTCGCGGGGACCTGCGATGATGCCAAGGGTGCCTCTCGCTCCTGGCCTGCCGACAGCGAATGGGAAGGACCAGAAGAATCGGCGTCGGTCGGTAAACACGGCACGGGGCGGCAAAATTTTACAAAACAGCAGCCCCAGGCATCGTATTCTGTTAGTACTTCCGCGTCCGTCTGGAGCAATCGGAGGAGGAAAGCCGAGGAACGGTCTCTGTCAAAGGTGCAAGATCAAAGGCAGCCAGGAGGCACCTCTGCGCACAGCTGTGTGGGTCGACACACAGTGGGTCCACCGACAGGTGTTTGCAACGGCACCTTCCTGTTCCACAAAGTACGAGAAGGATCTTCTTCAGGACACAATGTTTCTGCCGCTGGATTTAACAAAGTGCAAACCACAGTCCACGGCGAGGACTTCGGCTTTAAAACACTCACATAGACACGCGCACAACTACTTTCCCCAGCCCCCAAACACGAAAGCTCCTGATTTCCCATCCTGTCAAAGGTTCTCCCCTCTCCCGGCTAGAGAGTCAGTTGTACCGTCGCAAATGTAAGTTCTCTTTGCTGGAGGAATATAATTAGTGACGGTCGACCCGTAAGCTAGAGAAGTTAACATGCAGAGACTTACATCGAGGTTTTTTTTTTTTTTTTTTTTCTAAAATTTGATATTTCACTTGGAATCTTGATTTTACACAGCTGTGCATAATGCTGAACCGTTTTTTTAGAAAGTCTTGTTTTTGTATTCTCCTAAAATACGTCAAAGTCCCGTGGTCTGAAAACTACTCTGCTAAGGTGGGATAATGTAATCTTCTCAGCCTACTTTTTCATTGTAAACATGAATAAATATGAAATTGTCATGAAAGCTATATGAAATTCAGCTTGTGATCATTTTAACCTCAAATTAGCATTTCCAGAAGAGGCAATATTTGGGGGGAATGTGCATTTAACATTACGACAAATTTAATGAGAGAAGCATTTGTGTGTACAACATGTGTCCCTGGGCGTACTCATTCAGAAGATTCCTTCTCCTGAAATGTTACTGAATCAACGGCAAGTGTGCTTTCTGTGCGTGGCGCGCTCACTGCTGCACGTGGCTTACTGAATCCTGACTTCTCTCCGGCCCCAGAGAAATCAGCTACACGGCGGCGTCCTCACTCACTTCTTTTTTAACCCTCATTGGCTCAGTTCCATTCCAGGCATAGCTCTTCCCCCAGCAAGTAGATTTATAAAACCATAATGACCAGTTTCCTTTTCGAATCTCACCTGAATACTTTCGAATCTCACTCTTAGGATACTTGCATTTGGCATTTTTCCCCGATTTTTTTTTTTTTTTGGTTAACTCTACAAAGCATACATCACAGGATAGTTTTAAGGACGGCGCCCCCCGGCTGCCATCCTGCGTCACCGGGGCACCGCCGTGCTGGCCTCTGAGGACAGTTAGCAGACCTCATGATCACACGCGGGCACACCTCGTCCCCAGAAACCCTGTTCCCTATTTATAGGCGGGAACAAACACGGCCTGAGCAAATAAACTCGGCAAAGTCCTGCTTCCATTTAACCGATGCGTCTCTGTACAAACAAACACAAAGCTCAAATTCAGGTAAAACTGGCCTCATGTGTCCGTGATCATATTTTAAAACACAAAGCTTTTTAAAAACATTACCCTTTTCTTAAAATTGAAGAATTAACACGTACATGTTTTTTTTCTAAATAAATTTGCTTCAAAATGTAGATTGCCAATATTCCTGACCATATCCCTCGGTCCTGATTCTTTACTCTTTGAAGACTTGAACATACCTACCGAACTCTACCGAGCTTTCATTTCTGTAGAGGCACAGAACTAGTTGGACTTTTCTCTTGTTTTTGAAATAAAATTGAGAAATAATCTTCACTAGACCTAGGGATTTCCTAAATGGACCGAAGCCCTCTTTTTTTAAAACCAAGTGGAATTGCATTAAAATGACACGGATCGTTGCAAGCGTCGGAAGTTGCCTTGCTAGGCCGTCCCCGTTCGGTTTTGCGTGTCTGGTCCATGCGCGCGGAACCCCCCCCCCCCCGAGCGTGCGCTGACACCCTCCTCACACGTGCGTGCAGTTGGTGTCTACGCGGCTCCTGTTCTCTTTGGTCTCATGAAGAGGCGAGGGGCTGCGAAGGCGGCGCTTAAACACTTGCTTGTAGGCCTTCCTAAAATTCTCAGAGAGAAAAGCGTATATGATGGGATTCACCGAGGAATTGCTGTAGGCCAGGCAGTGGGCGGCGATTCTGAAGAGGAAGGAGGCGGGGGTCAGCGGGAAAACCCCAAACTCGGCCCAGAGATTGATGACGTGGTGCGGCAGCCAGGAGACCCCAAAGACCACGACCACCACCAGAACCGTCTGCGCGGTCTAGAGGAAGAGGAGGGAGACAGAGGACACACGTCAGTCACAGCAGGAGAAGAGCCCAGAGCTTCGGACACGCCCTAAGACCACCACTGCCCTGGAAGCAGATACGGAATCGCTTTACGTGGTGGCCGTGACTTTGCATCACGGTTTTGTTCCAAAGCTGTCTGGGACCTACACTGGAATAACTTCCTCACGTATGTGAGCCGCCTGTGGATCACGGGGAGAGTTATCTGGATCGTGGGACTCCAACGGGGCAGAGATTCAACACTGTGACTTTTAGCCACAGAGCTCGGAGCAGGGCACGCGCTGAGACCGGGTCACCGGGAGGCCGTTCGGGCGAGCGCTCGAACCCTCTCCCGACGGTGGCCTCCACAGACCGTGTATTTCTTTCTCTCTCCTTGTTAGACTCTGGCGAGTGACAGTCCCCGACACACTGACACATTCCCGAGACACGTCTCAGTTTCTCTCTGGGGGACAACTAGCCCCGTTTGGGGGCTTGCATATAACCCTTGCCCTGCTGCCCCTAAATCAGAAAACAGCTGGAGGCAGAGGCAGGACCCAGGTGTTTCCCTTGAGATTTGGGCCAAGCGGGGGATGGAGGGAAGCCGCACCTGATGGAGGACCTCACCACGAGCAGAGCCTTCCCCCCAGCTTCCCGTCTGCAGCCCGCCTTGTGTGCCTGCCCTTCACCTCCTCCGTGGGCTGGAGCCGAGCCTCGGGACCACCTTTCCGGCATCTCACGGCAGCCCATTTGGTACGTGTTCGAAAGGCAACAACTAGACAGTAACGAACGCTCTGATGGGTTGGAAACTCTATCTACGGCTTCAAACGAATCTTAATATTTTTTAAACTAAAACACAACACGGTCAGGTGGCTCCTCCCTCAAAAGGTGCCCCTCCTGTCACCAGGCGGCTCAGGAGCCGAGCGGGGTCCTGGCTGCTGATGGCCACAGCAGCGGGACAGCTGGTGGCGCCGGGACAGTCGTGGGCAACTGGGGTGTCAGGGACTGCCGGCCGTGCGCAGGAAGCAGACGCCATCAGGATCGCGGGTCCGGGATGAGGACGCGGGGATTTAGAATGGTCAAGGCAGGTGCGTGGTGTTCCAGGCCCAACGCCAAGTTTGAGCGGGAAGCCCGGTCACGGGATCCCAAACCCCGTTCTAGCGCTCAGATGGGGAGAGGACAGCCTGCCGTCCGCCTCGTCACCATCAACCCCCCTCCCGCTCCACGCCGCCCCCCAGGCGGCTGGGAAAGCAGCATGTCGGGGCTCGTGCACAGACAACCAGAGCCTCCGAAGACAGCAGTCGCCTGGCCCTCCAGGGAACCATGCCGGGACGTGTCCCCAGCCCTCTGCGCTTGGCTGCCCTGGCCCCCAGGTCGCCACCGGCAGGGAAGGGGATCTGGAGGACATGAGAGACGTCCAGCCCCTTGCTGGACGGTTAGAATCTTCTCTTTCAGCCTGAGCCCCGGTTGCCTGAATGTGTGGACTGGAAACACGGACGTCTGGAGCACTGGTCACCAGCACCCACACCAGACGGGAAAGGGTAAAGACGCACCTTTCCCTGACGTCCCCGCCAGAGCTTTCCCTTGTGCCCAGAGCGAAACCTGACCGACCGGAATGGACGGGTAAGGGGAAGGAGGGCCGGGAGGTCACCCAGAGACAGAAGGATGGTTTAGGAGCATGGGGACGCTCGTGCTCACGTCCTCACACGGAGCGAGGGCAGGACGCAGGCAGTGGTTCTGTCCTGGGACATCCCTGTCACCACAAAGGAACGTGCCGCCTTGTGCCCTGCCCTGCGGCCCCCTCCGCGCCCCCCCCCCCCGGGGAACGAGAACCCCCCCGCAGCCCCCGAAGGGCAGCAGCGAGCCGCCCGCGCAGGACCCCCGCCGGCAGCAAACCACAGGCAGCCCACGTCCGTCCGTCAGAGACACGGGCTGGAGGGCAGGCCCGCTGTGACCAGGTGCAGGCAGAGATCCTGGCGGAGCGTGAGATTTCAGGGCCAGCGCGTCAGGAGGGGCAGGAGGGGACAGGACTGCTCATCCTCTCGAGGCCCCGCGTGGGGGGGGGTGGGGGCGGAAGCCCGGGACGCACGCCGGCCAGGATGTGGCTGTGCATCCGCAGGGAAATGACGTCACCTCCCTGGGCCTCCTCGCCCTGCCGCAGTGGACGGGTTCACACTGTGCCTCGTCCTTTCAAACATCCAAACAACTCAGGTAAAATCCGACAACAGGTTTTTTATAGGGCGGCTGGATTACAAATTAAAGCCGCTTTACTGCAGGGCACACAAAGCAAACAAGAAATTTCCTCCCATCTATTAACAGATTGTCTGCGATCAATCCACTTATCCATTAGCACATGAGAGATTCCGTCCCCAGACGATTTAATCAAAAACAATCGAGGCATAATTATACCTATAAATAGAACAGAGCACACCGTCTTCTCTTTCTAAGACAATGAGGGCATCTCTCTCTACTTCGCCAAATGAATACCCTCCGGACATCCCGTTTCATTGCTTCGCTCAGGACGTTTCTACCAAGTGCCAGGCTCAGCCCAGACGCCGACGCCAGGGGCTTATTGATAAGATCCGTAACGAACCACAGTCGATAGGGCAGGGTAATGTGTGCGAATATGGCATATTTTATATATATGTGTGTGTTTGCAGTTCATTTCAAATTTACCTTTTAATTTCTAGCGATTCCCCTGATCTCAGAACCATGAACAGGGCTCTATTCCTGGTCTCTCCGTAGCGCTGAATACGAGAGGATTACAGTTTATAACAGGTATTGGGGAAGAATACTTCCTGGGCACGCAGATAAACTCTACCAGCTATTTAAGGTTGTTCCCAGAAGAAGGAAAGACAGTGCTCGTCCACACTGACTGCTCTCAGGTTCGTGCCCTCATGGATTTCCCGTTTTCCCTCTGCACCCCCAGCATCTCTGCCCCACAGAGCTGACGTCCTCTTAGCTAGCAACCAGACCAGCATCTCCCACGTGGGCCGGGCCCTCAGCCCCGCGGCCTTAGGCTGACTCCAGGCAGCCCCAGAACGTTAGAGGAGTGTGTCCCCGTCTCCTGCGGCACAGGAGAAGGGTGCTTGCCTTCTTCCGTCTCCCTCATGCAGGTGCCTGTAGGCCCCGGGCCCAGCTGAGGGGACGTGGCTGCAGGAGAGGGGCCCACACGGCAGAACGGCGGCCCCCGTCACCACCCATGGCGTCCAACTCTGAACTCGAGCCACCAGTGCCGACAGCACCGGCTCTGACTTAAAGAGCCGGTCGGAATAACAGTCGGACAATCCCAGACCGAGACTCACGGGTCTCCGTGTGCCCATCATCACCCAGGACACCGCTTCTTAAAACTCAGGCCCCTAGGCCTCCCCACCCACGGCGCCTGCTCTTCGTAAGGTCATTAGATGCGTCCCCAGGAGAGACTGACCAGGAACCTGCCTTTCTAAAAAGCTCAGTGGTGTTTGAAGAACCACCGGCGAATTCCATAAAAGCCACAACAAAAGCAAATTCTCCTCCCCATCTCAAATTAAAGGCAATGCTGTTTCTCAGCGTGGACAGCCCCTGAGGCCGAGCCTCGCTTTTAACTCAGAAAGACTGGGGGAAGCTCGTGTTCTCTATCTGAAATGTCAGCACGTTATGGGAGAATTCCCCTCTGTGGAGAATGAGGCTGATTGTTTTTAATTCCTTCCATGATTTCTTTTCATCTCTTACAGTATTACTGCCTTAGCCAGACGCGGGGTTACACCCAGCGTATCCGCGACTTCCCCCTTTCTCCAGGAGTAGATCGAATCCCAACGCTAACTTTTCATACAGAAAAAAGCATCTTGTAAAGTTAGGTACAAAAAAACGCTATACTAACTTATTATCCTTGAGACTGGGTCCTTTATAGCATAGCTTTTTTTTTTTTTTTTTTGCTCTTTCTACCAACAGTATCTGAAAAACAATCATCTCTCTTCCTCCTGTGAGACGTTCTTCTTCAAAGTCATCTGAGACATCTGTTCTTTCTTCAAAAAATTTTACTCACAATATGTCTAATGGAGTTTGGCTGGGAAGAAAACAGTGGCCGAAAGAAGAGAATGATGAATGATGACAACATGTCCCAAATGTATAAAGGACAACCCCAAAGCTTTCAAGCAGGGGTGGGGGAGGTGGGGAGGAGGAGGGGGGGAGGCAGGGTCAGGTGTCAAGGGGGCCCCTAATGTTCCCGGAGAGGTGCCCACCCACACGGGGTCCCGCCCATGCCGAGGTCCTCCGGGGGTGGCCTCAGTGTCCTGCTTCCGTGTCCACTCAGCCTCGAGCTGGGAAGCCTTTCCTGGGGGGCAGCAGAGCATTACACGGACCCCAGGGCTCCACGCTACTGTTCCTGCTGTTTCTCCCGTGGAGATCTCGTTCTTCTTTGTATGTTCTCCCAACACACAGAATAACTGCTCAGCGCATTCATCAGGAAGGGCCTCGCTCTCCACCCCACGACCATCGTGGGCCAGCACGTGGAGCCCCTGCATGGATAGAGGCGGCCGAGGGGGGGACGAGGATGGTGAGGGGTGGGGGACAGGGAGGGATGGGGGCAGCCGGGAAGACGGGGGCAGCGGGGAAGG
>CM052808.1:78682733-78806185 GCA_028533885.1 Nasua narica | reverse complement strand
ACAGCGGGGAGGGACAGGGGCCACCGGGGAAGGGGGTACAGGGAGGGATAGGGTCAGCAGGGAGGGCTGGGGGCAGTGGGCTGGGAGGGACAGGGGGGACAGGAGGGACAGGGGCAGCGGGGAGGGACAGGGGCGGCCGGGAGGGGGACAGCGGGGAGGGACAGGCGCTCTACCGTCCATGGAGAAGCAGCCTCGCAAACCAGTGAGTCTGAGCTGAGGGGACCCTGGGCGTCCTTCTCAGGCAGATCCCTGCACTGACAGCCTTGGGTAGGTCTCTGCCTCCAGGCTTCACTCCAGACCTCTCTCCCCCTCCTCCTCCACCTCCCTGCCCTTTGCCCTCGTCCTACCCGCCCTGCGCCTCCCCACTGCCTCCTGCTCGGACGGGGCACGCGCACCGCCAGCTCCCCACCTTATCTGTTCTCTACAAACAAGGAGGCAATCGAAGGGATCAAAAGAGATCTGACATCTGTTCAGGGGCAGAGGATCCCAGAAGGGAAAATAAAGTCTCCCTCCGACCTCTAATCGCTCAACCTTCGCCTCTGATAAGAATTGTATTTACACACGTGCATATGATAGGCACACATATATGTGTACATAAGATAAATGTGTGTGTCTATGCACACATATGTGCACATATACACATGTTGTGTATTTATGTGTGTGCATATATGCATGCATGTACACATATACATATTTATTTTATGTACGCATCTGGACGCACATATACATACACACATACACACATAATACATACGTAATAGACACGTACATATATGCACATATTTACATGTACACACATTATTTTATGTCCACACAGAAAATTCACACATAACGCACACACACACACACACGTATCTGATCTATAACCCACACGTGCACATACACACGTATATGTACATCCGTCCCCACACACACAACTGAACATGGAAACTGCTCAGCGGCTCCGGAGAGACTTTCTCTGTAACGCAGAAGCTTTTCTGATCATTTCTTACATCTATTTTCATTCTTTCCATCGCCTGGTTCTTCGCGGGGACGTCCACCATTTGTCCACGACGCTGCCCGAATACAGAGACCGACAGGAGCCCCGACCCACAGAGAAGAGGCGGCCTGTGCGAAGGACGGGTTGGACGCGCAAACCCTGTGTCTCAGTAAAAAGTCCGAGGCTCCACCCAGAGGCGTCATCTGGAGGGCGGTCTGCAGGCCGGGTCCCTCCCCCGGCCCAGCTCCGGGTCCCACTGCAGGCCTGGCTGCCCCGGGGGACCCCAGCCCTTCCCAGTCCCACGGTCAGCTCTGTCCCTGGAGGGCAGGGGCTCTCTAAATAACTATCCCAGAGAAACGACAAACAATCCTTAATTGTTTGTAATGAATCATTTTCTTGGAGACCCGTGGCTCGTGGTTCAGAGGACAAATTAAAAGGCAGACTAAAAATATGGAAATAGTCCAACCTAACAACATCGCTGAAAACAGAAGGAAAGGACCAGCTTTCTCGATGCCTCCATTTGTACAAGGGAACGCTTTGTCGGCTGCTTACGGGACCCGGGATCGTCAAATAAAACCTACATAACCGAGGAGATGTAAGGACGGGTCAATGGATAGAAGAGGTAAGACAGTCTGGTTATTTGGGCTGCACTTTCTATTTCCGGTGGTTATCGTGAACACTCCGCGATCATATTTGGGAGGTTTTGGGAGGCGGGCTACATGGCCGCCTTTGCATCCAGCTCCTACCCCTCCTTCTCACCGAGTCTGAGAACAGATGTTTTCAGACATATTATAAACAAGGCGAGTCAGGAAGAGCTGTGCGCTACGTAGAATTTTTAAAAACAAAATAAGATTAAACTCTAATTTCTGCCAATTAGGCATCCTTGATCATCATAAATACTTAGAAGGACAAAAAAGGAGCTTTGTGATGTTATGACTAATATTTGTGCGTAAAAATGTCTGACTATAATCTCCTTCCTAAACATTGTGTCCAATACTCTTATTCTACTTTGTAAAGTCAGAGACTCTATAGATATTGTGCAAGAGTTAGATTAATCCTGAGTTGTGACACAGTTTTTCCTCAAAATGGGAACCGTAATAAATACCAGGATGTTAGACGCTTTAATATGACTCAGGAGAAGCTTGTTTACATCAGGATTCAGAGGACGAGAAAGACAATTAAAAGTAGGTAATCATCCCCTTGGGGCCCCTCTCCCATCTCCCATGAGGACCAATGTCAGCAAAAGTCCAGGAGGAAGAGAGGACAATGCCTCCGATCTGAGGGTTTAGGAGAGAGATTACAGTAACATTCTCTGAAGGGTTAAGTCAGAGCCTCCTGAAGTCACATCAGTGATGGCAAATATACAATAAAATGGTTTGGGGCAAATTACGGATGTCAGCTTCTCTACCCACTGTCCCAACCGACGTAGAACACACGTCCTAAGGAGAGTCCAAAAAACTACCTGTTTCCTCGCCTCTCCGAACCTCCGTCTAAGTATTCATGCAGCATCTGGTCACCTATGATGCCCTCAGCAGGTGACTTTCCATCCCTACCCTGTGCCTCGTGGTCAGAGGTTCACTTCAAACGTCTGCACCAAGGAACCTAAATGTCATAGGCAGTGATGGATATAAGGATAATTAGGAATAAAAACGAATTAAGCTCTGAAATGTGACATATAGAATATATATTTGTGAATATTACCTTTTTCTTCGATGCTTCCGACTTCTTGGACATGTTCTTCAACTTTTTATGCAAATGATTCAGGACCTGGAAAACAAAGACCAATAAAACCGTTGGCCTCATGCCCGCAGTTCCTTGTCTGATTCGCTTTGACAATTCTTGACATTCTGACCTAGTAATCACATTACCTATAAAAATCATCCGAATCGAAATGCACACCAGTTGCCGAAGTAGCAATGGGTGCGAACTGCCAACTGGAGCTCTTTCTAGAACATTCAGGAGTCTCCAGGGACAGCGGTGTCACAGCATCTGTTTGCACAGGAATTCTAGGGTGTGTGGCTCTGGGGTTTTGTGCAGAAAGTGCCAACGGCTACCCAAATCCACGTCCTTACTGGTCTACCTTCCACCTCGCTTTCCCCAAGATTCTACGTCTTAAGAATCACTAGGTCCCTGCAGTGTGGGAAGCGATGCTAAATCGCAAATTGTGGGAAAACCAGAGGCCCCCCTCCAGTGCACCATCTGATGGGGAAAGCGAGCAAGTGAGCAAATCAAGATGTAATCCAATAGTTTTCCCGCGCGGCCAATGTTTGCTTCAACTTACTCCTTCTGTTTTCCTGCCGGGGGCTCTTATCGCAAATTCCCACCCACCTGCTTTCCTTGAGTTCTTTTTTTTTGAGTTCTTTATTCTAGTTCTACCCTCCGTGCCGTGCGTTTGGACAACTCACATGGGGAAGACTCAGCCTCTCCGGGGGATTTGCAGACGGTTTAGCAAGGTTTTACAATTAACATCCCCAACGGAGGATCTCCTGAGAGATACTGGCTTCGTTCATCAGAGAAACTATTTTTGCCTTCTCTTGCCAGGGTAATACCCAGGAGAAATGACGTGAAACATTCGGGTTATATATAGGAATTTACAACTAAGCTTAGGCAGCAGAGCCGACCCTGCAGACTCACTGGGGCTCATTTTTATATGCCATCCGAGTGAGCATCTAAGGAAAAATTAGCCTCTGAATGACTAAGGGCTTTGGGTCATCGGTAGTTGACAAGTGAGGCTCTGAGAGAACTAGAAACCACGTTCCAGGTGATTTCTTGTTTCCCTCCAGCACCGCAGCATGGAAATAATGAGATCAGTTTGGACTTACTGCAAAAGTCTGCTGCACTCAGCTAGATACGGGACTTCGGAGTGATCAGTTATACCCTAATAGAGAAACTACGGGATTAATTTACCAACTTCATGAGCTCTAAGCAGGTGAAGCAGGCATCACTGCGGTGTGAACTTCTGACTCCAACTTCTCAGCCCTACTGAGTTACTTGTCGCTTCCTACAGTGGCTCAGCATCAGGTCCTCCAAGACGAGTCTTTCGCTTGGTAGAATAACATTCAGGATCGCTTTCAGTACATTGACGATAGACTATGGAACGGATCTGCCAACAGAAACTGGGGGTCCAGGAACTGAATGTAAGAGTTTTTGCAGGATCTCGTCCGGAGAGGACAGGCCTAGTGAGTGTCCTTGTTGGGAGCCTTCCCAGCAAGACATCACGGGAGGACACTGGTCATCAAGGACGAGGGACAAGAAGAGAGAACAGAGGCCAGGCAGCAAAACGAAACCAGAAAAGGACACCTGGAGAGGTGACCAAACAGAAAAGTTTAAAGTTATCCGCTTCCTAACGCCGCCTGAGGGTCTGTTCACTCCTTCAACAAATTCATTGCATCACATCTCAGTGGCCTCAAGCCACCTGTGGGATGTTGTTGAGTGGTCAGTGGAGGAAATACCCAAGCGTAGTTTCCTTCACTGTTTCCCTTCAATAACCCATGCTGAGAGCACACGCTGATATGTCATAATGCAAATATTGACATATATTTGATGAGGTCTTATCATCAAAGGTAGCACGATGGGTTGTAATCGCATTTCTTTAAAGGAGGATGATTGTAGGATGGTACCACTCAGTGATAATATAGGCTTAGCAGTGGGCGTCGGGGGCATATATACATTCAAGCCTGAGCCAAGGTCACCTCCGGCACCAGATGTCCCTGGGGATGGGAGGGAATTCGGCAGGTGGGCACGTGAAGAGTTTATCCTCATGTCAGATGGTGGATATCCCAAACAAGAATTCCCTCCAAGGGAAGAGAAGGAGGGGCCAGCCCCGTGCAAAAGGGAGCACCACAAACACATGCCAGCCTGGACATTCTATGTGGTTCTCAGGGACCGACATACAATATCCTTGTTGAGTTAAAAAAAAAAAAAAAGGAAAAAAAATGTAATCTCATTTGGCCAGTTGTGACTTTTCATGGTGGCCATCAGTCCTGGGCCCCAGAGAAACAGCTAGCCCCGAACCTAACGTTCAGGAAGAAGACAGCATTCCTTAAGGATGGAGGCAAAGAGAAGCAACTAGGAAGCAACGCAGAAGCTCTTCGTCAAGCCCTGGAGTGAATCTGCAAATATTAGCTTGAATTTAAATTTCCAGTTATGCTTAAGAGCAAACTATTTCCATGTAAAAAGTACCCTAATGAGCATGGATCTGTTGAATTTTTTAAAGATTTTTATTTATTTATTTATTTGAGATAGATAGAGAGAGAAAGCATGAGAGGGGAGAAGAAGGTCAGAGGGAGAAGCGGACTCCCCACAGAGCCGGGAGCCCGATATGGGACTCGATCCCGGGACTCCGGGATCATGACCTGAGCCGAAGGCAGTTGCCCAACCAACTGAGCCACCCAGGCACCCCGAATTTTTTAAAACTATTTTGAAACTTTGCCCTATGTGTGACTTTCATAACTTCTCAGATGACAGAAATGTAGCCTAATTTTCCTAAAAGTTTGCCTGGTCGTTTCCAACAGGAAGACCTGGGGACTTTGGGGAAGTGAAAGAAGAGTACACTTCAGCTCTACTTCACGTGATTATGAATTCACCGCCAAATAGTCTACGAACGCTTCTGGTCCCGAGCTGCATGCCCCAAGGTCCTCCCTCAGCAGCTGGAAACTGCCTCCAAACCCTTCCTGAGCCATCTACCAGCTTCATCATCTGGGTCAGTTGTTTTGCTCCTCCCAAACCCTTTCCCGGATGCTCCCCCCAATCGGCTTGTGCAGACTGAGCGAGACAGTTGCTCAGGTGGAGCACTGCACTAGTAGAACCATGTTTCGTTTTGTTTTGTTTTGTTTTTCTTTTTATTTTGCATTTGAAGAAGGTTAAGTGAATAAACCAGCCAGTTCCACAAAGAGCTAAGCCACAGCGATCTTCCCAATGCCCCATCTTGCCCTATCTCCTCCATGTTTCTTCATATGTAACCCTTTGATGCTGGCCATTCCTTCAGATAATATCCAAAACTCTTAGCTCTCAAACAGACATAACTCTACATAGACGATATGGGGCAGGGGAAAACAGAAACCAGGGGGCTTATAGTGAACACTCTTGCTGGGAAAAATACTTTATGAATTGAATGTAAGTATTGTTCTCTATGATCTGCTTACTCACGGCCCTACAGTCACTGCCTTGTCAGGAACAAAATAAGAGGCAGAGAAGGATGAAAATAAAATCCTGGGAATCAAAAGTTGGCTACAGAGATTCTGTCCTCCTGGTGATGATACTCCCAGAATATGTTGGGGAGCTGGGGTGTACCCCCCAGAAATTGCTATCACGTGATTAAGCGTATATTCTTACTCAAGCACACCAAATGTATCTAGAAAGCTGAAGACTGATCAGTATGACATCTTCAAAGCCAGTGTCATCAATGATTGAGGATGTGAGTTTGCGGAGCTCTGCCGAGCTGTACGAAGGGAGGGCGGGAGCAATTTTCCTGATAAGGAGGGAGGGGTACCTGGACCAGAGGGGTCAATATCGGGACTCTTGAAGGGAGTTAGGGATTTAGACCTGAATCGCTTCATGTTGTCTCCAAACCCTTCTAAACAGAACTGAAACCCATCCATCCAGAGTTCTCCGGAGCCTCAGGTCAAGATACTGTGAAGAAGTATGCTTTTAGCACTCGGTTTTCTCAAGCTTAAGCTTCCGGTAAAATACAGTTTGAAGCACCAGGAGAGCGGCTTCCCAGCCCGGGAAGGGGACCTGGGAGACCTGGCTGCTGCCCCAGCCTAGCGCGGGGGAGGGGGCGCCTGGCCTGGGTGCTCAGCCGGCCTCCCTCGCCCTTGAGGCTCCGCAGATTGGATCCCGCGGGTGCCGGTGTGAGTGGCTAAAACTGAGCAAGATCCCTCTGCAGAGAGCAGGGCTCTCAAGGGACACATTCTGGGCCCAGGGCTGGGAGGGAGGGAGGCCAAGGGGAGGCGAGACCTCTGGGAAGTGACCTGCAAACTTTCCCCAGCGGCTTCTCCCAGTAACTTTCTCCCGCACCCTCTCGCACACCATCCACCACCGCAAGGGGAAAGGGCAGAGGGGAACCTTCTCAACCCAAGCTGCCCAGAAAACTGGAGCAGGTGAAGGCAAAGGGGTTCCTGGAGGGGCACGGGGACCCAGGAGCTACCCCAAGCCCGCAGCCCGCCCACACCCACACCCCTGCCCCTGCTCCGCAAAGGCGCCCACCTTGGCATAGCAGAAGCAGATGAGCAGAAGCGGCAGCAGGTAGCCGAAGACGAAGGTGCACACCACGTAGGCCTTCTTGTGGCTCTGGTTGGGCCACTGCTCCCAGCAGAAGGTCTGGTTGCTGACTTCCCAGTGGAAGAGGCGGTGGTGGTAGGCCACCGGCGAGGCCATGGCGATGGACAGCGCCCAGATGAAGCCCACGCCCAGCAGCGCGTTGCGGGACACCCGCAGGGAGGAGGAGCGCCGAGAGTGCACGATGGCCACGTAGCGGTCCACCGACATCGCGGCCAGGGTGAAGATGCTGACCAGCATGGAGACAGTGAAGAAGTAGTGGATGAAGCTGCAGATGAAGGCGCCCAGCACCCAGGTGGGCAGCGCGTACACCGTGGCCTGGAAGGGGATGCAGAAGAGCAGGTAGGCCAGGTCGGCGACGCTCAGGTTGAGGATGAACACGTTGGTGGTGCTGCGGCGCTTGCCCGGCTGGCTGCGCGCCAGCACGGTGATCACCAGGCTGTTGCCCAGCACACCGAACGCGAAGATCAGGCCGAACAGCACCAGAGTGACCAAGTTCTCCACACCGATGCCAAAGAGCGGCCTGGGCTCCGGGCCGGGGGGCTCAGGCCCGCTAGCGTTCCCCTCGCTGAGGTTCCCGGCTGCCAGCTCCATGGCCCGCGGGCGCCCAGGCGCGCTGGCGACGGTGCCTGCTTAGGAAGAAGGCTCCGGAGGACGCCGGGGGTCCGATCCCGAGCACGCAGAGGGCGAGTTTCCGATCCTGAGGCTCCGGGATGGGCACGCACCCTGCGGCTGAGCCTCCTGCCACCGTCTTTGTGCGAGGCCGCCGGCGAGGAGCGCAGATCGGGACTTTCCCGGAAGGGGGTGACAGTCCGGAGACCGAGGCGTTCCCTCTGCCCGGGGCGCTGCCGCCAAGACCCGCAGGAGGGACCCGCCAGGGCAACCGCAGGGGTGGAGAGAGCTCTCTGCGTCTTACCGGTTTCTGGTCCTTGCTGGCCGTCTCCCTCGTTCCGGGAGTGGCTTTGGGCTGCACCTGTTGCTCGGAGCTCTCCCTTCGCGAGTCGCTCCCGGGGCACAGCCCGCGCGCAGCAGCGCTCAGCGCAGTTCGTGGAGAGGGCTGCCCGCACCTCCAAGCCGGCGGCGCCTCGTCTCCCCTCCCAGTTTTTGCAGGGATTCCAAGTGATCAACAGGGCGAGCGCTTTCTAGGAGCTTTCCAGAGGGCCGGCGGGGCGGAGGGGTGCTCCGGAGCCTCTGTGTCGCAACCGAGAAGTAGAAACCACAGCCTGCTGAAATCCGCGCCCCTGGGGGCCTCTCCTGTCCCCGCGGAAGTCCCAGCGCGCGCAGAGGCTGCAGGAGTCCTAAAGGGCTGGGTCGCCGCCCACCGCCGCTGGAATCAGATGCGCGCGCTCGCCTCTGCAAGGTGCGGACCTGCGTGCGCCCGGCGAAGGCGGCAGCTGCTGGGTGCAGCACCGCCCTGGCCGCGGTGGCCCAGCGGAGCGGAGCGCGCTCTAGCGCGCTCGGGGCTGGGAGGCTGTGGGGCGCGCAGGCTCCTCGTCCTCCGGCACTGCTCATCTTTCTCCCTCCCTGGGTGGCTGTCCCTGAGAGCACTCCCTGCTCCAGGAATTAAGCCCCCCCAGGAAATCAGTGATTGGCAGGCACTGCAACCTGGAGTTTAGTAAAATCCCTAACCCCACCCCCGCCCTTCCCACCGCTAGGGAGGAAATAAACGAGAAAAAAAAAAACAGAACATGAATGGACCGTTTTCATTATAAAAGTCTAAAATATTACAGGTGTCGTGTTCACATCACCCAACTTTCCATCAGTTTTGCTTTGTGTTTCTCATCTGAGTGACATAAGCAGACGTACTGACATGACATATTTGTGAGGTGGCAAGAACATGTTTACACCAAGAACTGAGCGGAGGAGAGCCGTGAGGAAGCATCCCCTGGTGTGTAATCTTGCTACTTCCCAGCTAGAGAGCTGAAATGGATTCGTTTATTTGCAGCGTTGATATGATGTGTCTCCATTCACGTCCAAGATCCCAGTATGTTTCCAGCACTCTCCAAATGATGATTGAGGGTTCCTTATGTGCTAGACACAGTCAGGTCACAGCCCTGCAAGTGTGACGCAAAGATTACTTGGAGAACCAGCCAAGTGTAGGCACAAGGCTGAGTCTTGAGGGGCGGGGGGAGACAGGTGGCAGGGAATTCGCCTCTCATTGGGCCTCACCTGTTCCCTGTGCCTCATTTCCAGGAAGATGCTGAGGCCATTCACGGGACATCCACCAAAGAGCAAGTACACCTGCATTCAGCGTTTCTTCTAATGTCCACACACGTCTCCCAGAGGACGCAGTTGCATTTAAGTAACTTATGTAGCAGAGTATCTTGCTAAATCAAGAAGGCTCTTACCTTCCCTGGAAGGTGGCGCCAAACCTTGCCCATCCATTGCTTTTCTCGCCGAGGTTCTAGGGCCTACACGATCATGGGATCCTGTGTTCCGCAGCCCCATTATATTGGAAGTCATTCGTAATCAGATTTGGGAAAGGGATGTTTCTCATTATTATGAACTATTTTCAATACAGAAATTAGATGTAATTATATTAAATACTCATATACCCACCATTCAACTTAGAATAATAAAAAAAATAATCATCAATAGAGTTGGAATAGCTTTTATCTACTTCGCAAATCACAACCTTCACCCACTACCCCCTAAATGTCTTGTCTGTTAGTCATTTCTTCACATACTTATGGCATATTCATAGGTCCTTAAATAATATACTATGAGTTTCCGGTTTATTTTGACATTATACGGTTGTGTGATAATACGGATTTTTCCCGTAAGGTGTAAATTGGTATATCTCTACATACACCAACAGTCTTTGCTACTTATTGGTCGCTGTATTTTTTGCCATCTTCCCGTGTCTGTGATAAAGGGTTATCTCTTACAAATGGCACATAACTGGATTATTTTAAAACGCAATTTGGCAATCTCTATTTTTTAACCAGTGAGTTCAGTCTGTTTACTTTTATTGTTACTACTGATCTATGTGGACTTATTTTTTGTTTTGTTTCCTTGTTTTGACATCTTTTGGATTGCATTTTAACCTGTCTTTTTTTTTTCCCCTTCTTCAAATGGGGGGAAGGAATATGATCCATTTTTATTCTTTTGCTGGTTACCCTTAAGTGCCTGCTACATGCCAGGAACCATTTTAAGTTCTGGAGATAGAGCAACGAACAAAACCAAACCCCTTCTTTCACGGATTTCGTGTCTTATTACGGAGACCAGAACTTAAAAAAGAAACAAAACCATAGTATGCTGTGTGGTAAATACTCTGAAGGGGAAGAAAACAGGGCAAGCGAGAGAGAGGGTAGAATCAGAAAGAGTGATCAGGAGGCATGTCTTCGCGAAACTCTCATATTGTCGGGAAGCAGGAGGAAGGAAAGCAGAAAGCCCGTGTCTCCGTCAGCACAGGATGCTGCAACAAAACGCTCTAGACCAGCGAACTTATAAACGGCAGATATTTATTTCTCAGATGTGGAAGCTGCAGTCCGAGGGCAAGCCACCTGCAGCTCTGGTGTCTGATGAGGGCCTGCCTTCTGGTTCGCAGCCAGCCCCTTCTCACTCTGCCCTCAGAGCAGGCGGGGCACAGGTGCTCAGCGGGGCCTCTTACAAGGACCCCGATCCCATTCCTGGGGCTCCACCCTCATGAGCTAATCACCTCCCAAAGGGCCCACCGCCTACTGCCATCATTGGGGGTGAGGTTTAATATATGAGTTTTAGGGGGACACCAACATTCAGTGCATAGCACCTTTTGAATACTGCATCTAGAACATTCTAGTGAGAAAGACCAGCCTTCAGACAGCAACAGGCTTGTCTTTTTGGAAGAACGAGGGGCCCGCATTACTAGGGTATCAGGGGCTGGGGAGATGTCTAAGTTGTGAGTTCAGAAGAGACGGGGTGGGGTCAGGGGGCGGGTGCTGTTGGACCTGGGAAGCAAGGACAGAACTTGGGTTCTACTTGAGTGCAGTGGAAAGCGCTAGGGCATTTCACCCTGTGTTTTCCAAAGATTACTTTGCTCTCTAGAACAGTCCACAAGAAGAGCAAAGGAAAGAGGAGGAAGACCAGCAAGAAAACTTGCAAGAATGTAGACGCCAGAGGGTCCGGGGGAGGTGTGAAGATGGAGGAGAGAGAAAATGAAAGGGAGCGAAAGAGAGAAGGGGAGAGAGAGGATGACGAAGAGAGGGAGAGAGGGGGAGAGAGAGAGGGAGAGCAGAGAGCGATGAGAAGGAGGAAAGGCTGGATCCCAGGGTTCCCTGACATCCTGCACGGGGGCTACCGTTTACTGGATTGAGGCAGAGAGTAGACAGAGTGGGTTGGGGGGACTCATTTAAAATTTGAGGTGTTTATTAGACATAGGATCAGTTAGTCTTGAGTTAATGGGAGAGGTGAGGGCTGGTTCATGGGTCCAGAAATAAGGTAAAATATTGACAATCAAGAGAATTTAAAAACAACCACTCTTATTACCCTCCTCTTCTTACTGTCATTCAAGACAAGGTCTTGAATGTCTGTAACTCCAGCCGCCCTTTCTTGTTCGGTTCTCCTGCCCAGCGTCAGTCACTGGGCTGTCCCCTCGTTAGGCACGATGAGCATCGTCGCACCACACAGCAGTGTGCGTTTCCTTCACCCTCCTGTGTGCATCTTAGGCCTCTTCAGAGATCATTTTCCTCCTTCTTGAGGAATATAGCTCAAGGTCTCCTTGAGCAAGGGCCACGGTAAGACGTGGTCGTGGCTCCCAGCTCCGTGTGGCACTGGCCCTGCCGCTGAAGGGCAGCCAGCCGGCAGACAGCCCCGGCGTCTCAGCCCATCGAAGGCTTCCTCCCACCTCCGTGCGGCTTCTGCTCTGCTCTTGAGAATTCAGCTGCCGGGGTCTTTGTCGCTCTTCTGTGGACAACTGCACTTTTTTCTCCATTCGTGACACCTTCTTGTCATCAGTATTTGATCATGTCACTTGGAGGTCTGTGATAGTTGTTATTGTTCCCTCCTCTTGGGTCTTGTTGACTTTCTGAGGCTGGGGATGCATATGGTCATCACTTCCAGAGAATTCTTGGCCATTAGCTTGTAACTAGCAGCTCTGCCCGTTCACGGCACTGTCTCCTCTGGGATTCCGAGAGACGTGAGTTACGCCTTTTCTCTCTCTTACTCTGCGTCTCTGCCTTGCTCCTCCGGATGTGGCACACTCACCGTTGGTGCCGAAGGATTGTTTTCTCTTGGGGTCTACACACCTGCTGCTGCACTACTTTCTCTTCAGTTCTGGTAGATCTTTTTTTTCCTCCAAATTTGCCAGGTCTTTCTTTCTTTCTTTCTTTCTTTCTTTCTTTCTTTCTTTCTTTCTTTCTTTCTTGTTGCTCGTGCTTCTGAATACCTCTCTTGTTTATTCAAAGATTTTAGATGCGCTGAGATTTTATTCTGAAAATTCTCTTATCTGCGCTCCTGGCAGCCTGAGTGTGCTGTTCGCTCCATCCACGGAGCTCCTGAGGCTTGTGCTGTGTTTGGCTTCACCCCTTGGATCTCCACGTGGCCAGGACGCGTCTGAGTTAAGAGTACTTTCTTACCAAAATACTGTTGTTCACTTCTGCTATTCGTCCCCTCGGCTCCGTCAACTCAGAATTTTCACATGAATTTCTCAGCTTGATGGGTCTCGGGACACACGAATATGAATTCACTCCAAAGCTTCTATGAGGGAGGCAATGTGGCATAAATTCTCAGAGAAGCCTTTTTCTCCACCTGGATGAAGCAGGTTCAGATTTTTCCAGAGGGCCTGTTTTGGAAGTTGTTTTATTGCTTCCGGTCAACCCGTTGGAGGATGAATACCACCCTGCCTTCACAGTGAGACTGTCCATGCTCGCTCCGGCAGCAGGACTGAGTCCCATGCAGAGACACCGTTGGCTGTCATGACCTTGGCCCGGGTGGCCCGTCCCGGACAGGGGCTGCTCCTTGAGGCCATCTCCCGGGTAAACTCACACGGGGAAAACTTCCGCTGAGCCCAGCCAACAGGTAACATGAGCAAGAAATAAACCTTCGTGGCTACAAGCTATTGGCGGCCCCAGGCTCCCCTGGCCAAGCCTGACCAACGTGTGCCTCGGGCGGGAGACACTTTAGGGCTGACTCTCTCACAGAAGGTGCAGCCCTGCAAGGGTCCTGGGTCGTGCAAGGGTCCTGGGGTCGTGCCAGGGTCCCAGTTCTGATTCGCCGTTCGTTTGAATCCGAGACCTTGTCTATCCTAGTGGAAATCAAATGACAACAGCAAACCTACAGTTTCCTCTATTCCTGAGATCTCCTCGACATGTAATGCTGTATTTGTCTCAGGCCTACAACCCAGTGTTTGACGTGTGCGGTAGAATTGTTTGTTTACGGCAGCAGAGCATAGCCCGTCCTTAGCGGCTCCCTGAATCTTGGTTCCTCGGAGGGACAAAGCCCTCCTGGATGGGATGGCTTCAGCATCTGCCTACGATACTCAGCTACTCTATTTTTGGACCTTAGGAACTTTCCCATTTCATTGAAAATTTATTTATGGGCTCAAGTTGCTTTCAAAACAAAAACAAAAACAAAAACAAAAACCTAGGGGCGCCTGGGTGGCTCAGTAGTTAAGCAACTGCCTTCGGCTCAGGTCATGATCCTGGAGTCCCTGGATCGAGTCCCACATCGGGCTCCCTCCTCAGCGGGGAGTCTGCTTCTCCCTCTGACCTCTCCCTCTCATGCTTCCTCTCTCTCTCTCTCTCAAATAAATAAATAAATAAAATCTTTAAAAAAAAAAACAAAAAACCTAGTAAGGATTTTCAGTACAGAGTCTATGATACTTAGAAAATTACATCTGGAAACTGATTTTTTAAAGCGAACTTTAATACTGTATGTATAATAAATATATCAGGGGAGAGAAATTTAGAAAAATACCCCTGAAGAAGGGAAAAGTTTCATGGGAACATGAAGAAACAAACAAACAAAAGTACCCATGTCCCCATATGTACTATTATATGTTCCCCTCTGATAGGGGAATGTCTAGAATTCAATATGCATTTAATATAATAGAATTTAATATGCATCCATGGGTTTTCACTGATTGTCTTCTGTAAAATCAAGGGCCACCCTGAAAATCATAAGGGGGTTGCATTTCCGAGCAAGGCGCAGAATCACGGCTCGGGGTTTGCACAGCCGGGCGTGAAGCAGGTGTGCAAACGTAGCTCTCGGCTCTGTCGAAAGCCGTGGGATTCTCTTCCCAACGGGAGCCCCGCCTGCCCTCCCTGCTTGAGGACCTCCTAACTGGGTTCCTCCCCAGCCACCAGGGGGCATGCGCCCCACACGGGGCCCCCCAATCACCTCTAACTCCTCGGTCCCCAGCATCCTGGCCCCGTGGCCACCACGGAAGCCTCTGGAAGCACAGTCACCGCCCTCGTGTGTCCTGGGCACCCTTTCTGCTCACACCAGGGGTGTCCTCAGGACGGCTTCTGTCTGGGAGGCTGGGAGCCAGCCTGGGAAACCTGTGCTCCCCTCCCTCCCCAGACCCTGGAGGGTCATGCACTGCTCTTCCTGGACTCCCCCTGCAGCCCACACTTCTCTGGGCTTTTGAGATAAAGGTGGCTGGTCCCCCTCCTCTCGGCTCCTTATTTCACTGAAAATATGTTTTCTTGGATCTAATTAAGCCACAATTAAGAATGTATGAAAATGTCACAGTAAGTACTTAGGAGATTTCACAAAACACAGCAGCTTAGCAAACAGGTTATGAATTACGGAATCAGCAAAGTCTGGGGTAGATTTATCTGGTCACAATGTGACCCTATCACTTTGAGTGAGTTCATTCACAGAAATATTAAATGGTAGGTACCATAAATGAGCATTTTTAGCCCTCATCTACCTTGTCTACACGATCCTACCAGTCTTCAAAACAATTTAATGAGGTCATTTGAATCTTCTCCTTCGATCACGGAAATGTCTGGAAGGCTTGTTTCTCTGTCTACGAAGAGGAGGGAGTAGCCCAAGAGACCACAGGCCACACGGCCGGTCAGAGAGCCTGTGTAATAGCACGTGTAAAAATTAGCAAGGACTTTTCCTGATAATTGCTCGTACATCAACGTGGAATGGAGTCGGTAAGAACGAAATCTCTGCCTGGGACATCATGTCATTGTGCTTGTTTGCTTCATTCACCTGAACCCTAACTCTGGTGACGGGTCCCCGGTCAGCCAATATCAGGGGTGTCAGCTTTAGACCTGTGGTCTGTAAGATTGAAGACACTTCTTCCAAAATCTCATCTTTCCGTAAGCCCCCTCGGCGATTCACGGAGTCGAGAATGGTGCCTTCGAGGGGAGAGTGGCCGCAGCATGGGACGCGATGTGAAATGGCCCGAGGGAACGTCAGGAGGAGACGGACGCTGATGAGCCCGAGACAGGAATTCTGGGTTGATGTTCCCAGCGATCGTGCTGCCTGGGAGCTGCCAGACGGGCTGTGCTCATGGCGAGGAAGTGCTCATCCTTGCGTCTCCTCCAACTGGAACAACGTAGCTGCAACATCTAGCAAAGAAACGTCCGCGCCGGTGATCGCAGTTGGGATTGAGGGCGACAAACAGCCTCCGAGCTGTCCCCTTTCCTTCGGTCCTAACTTGTAGAAGTCTGACCACATTCCAGCCCATCCACCCGCATACCACACAAGGCTCGATGGATCAAGGCTCCTGAAACACCGGTCTCTGAGACACCCGTGACCTGTCCCGTTATTCCCATTAGGTCAGAACCGTTAGCATCTCCCTCCTTCTCTGTTGGGAGGTCAAGACTCTGACTTTCAGCCCCTTCTGTACTCGGACCCACCCGTCCAGTGTGGGGCTGTCGGTAGTTAAAGAGCAGTTCCTTTCCTGGCCCCAAGGAAAGCTACGAACCCCTGAGCCAGTTCTGACCGCACCCCCCAGCTGGGTTGTGATTGACAGCCGCCCTGGCTCACGGCCAGCTCCTGGTAGCCGTCATTTGTCCTCCCAGCCACCGACCGACCGGGGAGACAGAGCAGCGGGGGGCCGGGAGAGGAGGAGCGGCTCTGAGCCCCACCAAGGCCACAATGTCCCACCTTCTCTTCTCTCCCCAGAGCGCTCCCCTCTAGCGGCCGCCCAGCCGCCCCCCAGCTGCACGCAGTTCGCCAGCCTTGCTCACCAGGTATGAAATTCCTGTGCGTGAGCTATTCTGGCAACAGCCCAGTTTTGCTGCAGCCATAATACACCATGTAAAGCGTCACAACTCAGAGGCTTTCTGCAAGGCGTGCATCCTTCTCAAAAGTGAGCTTGCCCTTATGGGTCTGGCCCTCCACGCCCTCAATCTGAGACCCAGCTGAGAGCACGCAGAGCCTCCTGTCCTCCCTGCAGGGGGGAGAGGACGAGGTCGACCCTGAGGCACAGTGACCCCAAGCAGATGTCACGTACAGCCATCCGCTCTGGGCACTTCAGCCCAAGTGGTTGCAGAAAGGACCCATAGGGACAGGAGCTCTGCAGGGAGGGATGCTCCCAATAGGCAGGGGCCGGTGGAGAGAGAGCCCCTGCTGCACAAATGAGGCCCCCACAAGCCTCCCCAGTCATGAAATATGGAGGCTGGAAATAGAGGCAGCCGGATGAGCATCACCGTTCTCACGGATACACTGTGACACAATGAATATATCACGGATACAATGGACGCGAGAAGCCCACAAGTCAGGATCCAGATCCCTTACTTGCCATCATGACCTACCACCTGACTGCCGCTTCATTCTTCCCCTTTGGGGGAACCATTCAGTTCCTGAGGTCCATACAGGTGCCGCCCTGTTTAGGGTGGGGGAGGCGAGAGAGAGGAAAGCCACTTGCCTGCCACCGTCTTGGACGCCAAGGGGCGTGACCACGACTGTGTAACCCGCTGCTTGCACGCTTGTGATGGTCGTGACTGTTGGGGCTGCACGAACACGGAGAGCAGTCAACGAGAGCCCCGTGGAAATGTTCACTCCGGCAGCACAGCGAAGGCAGCACAGCCTGGCGGTAAAGAGCATGAACTTGGCTCGAGGCACGGCTGGAACGCGCCCCGGCTTACTCTCTCGGGGAAACGGAAACGACACCGTTTCCGAGGCCTCAGTTAATCAGTCTGTAAAGAGGTTTGCTTTCAAAATTACAAGAGAGGCTGCGTCTCAAGCACTGTGTCAGGCCCGCGGTCCAGCCATAGGAGCGCTGCGGCGACCTTCCGGCAGGAGGCGCCCGCGCCCCTGGAGGCACCTGCCGGTCCCAGGTGCGCCGAGGCCAGCGCCCCGGGAGCCCCACGAGAAGCCCCGCCCAGACGGAAGGAAGACGCAAGGACCCTAGACGAGTTCCCCCAAAGAGGACACACACCTAGAAACAAGTCAGTGTTGCAACCTCAATTTAAGATTCTTGCCTCCAAACAGAAGGACTACAACCAGAACCTGCGTGCATTGTAAAAAGTCCTAATTTTACCCAAGTTTCCAGGATATGCAGACACACTCCTGTTATTAAAGTCAGACAGGGCCTAGCCTGCCAGGTGCCCCCCGATGATGTTAATTACCCAGAAAATAAGCATTTGTGGAGTTCTAGGCCAGCCTTTGAACTCTGAGCACGGGGTCTGTCAAAACGTAACGCGACCAGAGTAATCCCTAAATCAGCCGTCCCCCCAGGTGACCTCTCCGTGAGGCCACGTCAGCTACATCCTGTTCCACTGCCCCCAGCTGGCCGCTCAGGATAAATTCTGGAAGGTGTTCACCACAAACAGTCTGTACCGTTACTGAAATTTCCGGCAAGAAATGTCTGGAAAACCAAACTCTGCTCAGCACGCCTGCTTTCTGTGTGACCAAAACAACTGCCGTCGTGTCTCAAGATGTCTGTCTGGCCAGGCAGGCTTCCTCGCCCCGGGGCCGTGCATGCCATTCAGTACTGCCAAAAGTCTTCACGAGGAATTCAACTGTTTTTGTGTGAGGTCTTGATCCATGTTAAAATACAGCCTTTCTGGGAAAGCAGGGAAAGCGGGATGGTGGAGAGGGGAGGAGGGGGAGGGGAGGAAAAGGAGGAGATGATTTCTTAAAAATAAGCATTGATGAGAAAAGACACAGAGGCATGGGAGTGTCAGCCCCCATATGAGGAAAAGGAGAAAGGAAGGAAAAAGGAGGTGGAGAAAACCATCATTAAAGGTAAGCACAAAGGAGAGGAGCTTAGAGATGAGGCAGGGAACAATTTTGGTGCAAATGACAAGCAAGGAACTCCACACCATGTTCACCCACAAAAGTAATGAATCAGCGGATAGAAAACGGTCAGAATCGACTTTTTCAGAACTCTGGCGTGCAATCAGGAGTTTACAACAACTAGGGTGTGCCCATGATGGAGAGCTTCCGAGTCTTGGAGAGACAGCCGTGAGGGCCATGGCCAGTCGCCTGCACAGGTGGCGGGTGCCAGAGGAAGCCGCCCAGACCATACTCTCAAGGACAGTGGTTGTGCATTTCCAAGGTCAGTGGCTCCCTGAGAGTCAGCTCGAGGGTTGTCCTTGTCTCATCTGCCTTGGGGTTCCCCACAGCAAAGGGGGTTCCCAGGTAGTATTTGTTGAAAGTATTTAAAGGTAAATGTATTAGTCATGGCCACATGGGGCAAAGGGTAATAGTTGAGGCAAGCAAGAGACAAACTGAACACTCTGAAAGGAAGATGCACGGGAGGAATAAGGACTTGGAAAATGCCCACCTATACCAGAGCGTCCAAGGCCACATGCATGCCCTGCGCTGGGCGGGTGCTCAGGAAAGAACAGAGACGCCCCCAAGGTCTAGCCCCTGGCTGACCTCGGGCTCCGTGCTGTGGAAAAGCAAGACCCCAGCAGAGTAACAGACACCCTGGCTATGCATGGAGGGCCAGCCAACCCAAAGAATCTATGAGGAGTAGGGGAGTGGATTTCTTATTTGTTTCTTTGCTTGCTTTCTTGTCATTAGAGCCAAGTGTTGAAGAAAGTCACTGTTAAAACACTAGCTGTCCACTCATTAACAAAACAGACTTCAGCAGCCAAATGCAACAAAGGATACAGAGTTTACTAAGCTAGTTTAGAAGCCACTAAACAAACAAACAACATCAGAAAATGCACAACAAACAGCAACAACAAATCCTGGAAGGGGGAGGGAATCTTATTTCCACAGTCACCTCATTATAACATTCAAACTATCCAGTCATCAACAAAAAAATCACAAGGCATGCAAAGAAACAAAAAGTATGATCCATTCACAGGAAAAAAAAAAACAATTAGTGGAAATTACCATTGAGGGAATAAGACATTGGACTCACCAGAAAATGACTTTAAATCAACTTCTTAATTATACCAAGAGTAAGAGGAAACCAAGAGGGAAGGTCTTCCCAAGTAGAGATATCAATAAACACAAGAACGTATGAAAAGGAACCACACCTGAAAAAAAGAACCTGAAAATACAATAACTGGGATGAAAAATTCACTAATGGTTCTACAAAGATCTACAGATTTAAAAGAAAAAATAAAACTGACTTTATTCACAGATGACATAATTGTCTATGTAGAATATCCCCTATACACCCAAGGAACCCACAGAAAATCCCCAGAGATAATAAGTTTATTTAAGCAGATCACAGAAAGCAAAGCATATATACAAAAGGCCATCATTTTCCTATATATCAGAGGTGAATAATTAATATCTTAAACTAAAAAAATACCATTTACAATAGCACTTGAAAACTAAAGAATGTAAGTATAAATATAACAAAATATGTGCAGGATCTGTAACCTGGAAATTATAAAACATGAATGAAAAAGTCAAAGAAAATTTAAGTAAGTG
The DNA here is from genome assembly GCA_028533885.1 of Nasua narica. Taxonomy (NCBI): domain Eukaryota; kingdom Metazoa; phylum Chordata; class Mammalia; order Carnivora; family Procyonidae; genus Nasua; species Nasua narica. The sequence goes on along the minus strand of CM052808.1, from coordinate 78,786,147 downwards.
GAAAGGTATCCCATGTTCATGAATAGGAAGATTCAATATTGTCAAGACGCCCATTCTTACGAAACTGAACTATAGAGTCAATGCAATGCTGCCAAAAACCCCACGAGCTTTTCTGTAGATATCAAGCACCTGATTTTAAAACAGGTCTGGAAAGCACAGGTCATAGAATAGCCATCACTGTGGAGGAAGGAGGGATAACAAACTTGGAGGACCAAATGCCAAGTTCGTGACTCACTCTGAAACTACGGGAACAAGACAGCATGGTGTGGATAAAGAATAGACACATGTGTAAGAACAGGGCGGAGAGCCCACAAATGGACCCATACAAATATATGCAACCTGTCTTTGACAAGATGCCAAGACAGTTTCAAGAAAAGGTGACACAAAAATGACCCCTTGCATGAATATTAACTCAAAATGCACAACAGACCTAAATGTTAGAGACAAAACTAGGAAACTTCTACAAGACAAGATAGAAGAAAATCTGCATGAGCTGAGACTAGGTCAAAGGGGTGATACAAGAAAGAGAACACTTGCACTTGGTAAGTCAGGCTTTATTAAAGTTGAAAACTTTTACTCTGCATACTGTTACATGAATGAGAAACAAGAGAGAACTCCTGGAAGAACACACAGGGGAAAACCAGTAAACTCGGGTGTGGTGATGCCTTTTTAGATACAGCACCAAAGACATGATCCATGAAATAAATAACTGATAAGCTGGAATTTATTAAAATTAAAAACTCTTCAGTGAAAGGCAGTATCAAGACAATGAGAAGACAAGCCACACAGACTGGGAGAAAAATGTTGCAAAAGACCCATCTGATAAAAAACTATGTATCTAAAATACACAAAGAAATTTTAGGAGTCAGTAGTAAGAAACAAACAACCCAATTGAAAAATGGGCCAAAGACCTCAGTTGACCTCCCCACCCGCACCAGAGAAGACGTACACATGGGAACTACGCACGTGAAAGATGCCCCTCATCCTAGGTCACCAAGGACCAGAAGCTAAAACTACATTCCAAGATGGGGAACACGGACACCACCACATGTGGGCAAGGACGTGGAGCTGGCGGGAATGGGGGATGGCGCCATCACTGCGGACGCAAATGTGGACAGTTTCTCATAAAGCTAAACACGGACCTGACTGTGATCCAGGTATCTGCCCAACAGATGCAAAAACTTACAGCAAATAGGTACTTTCTCATCTAAAAGAATGAAGGATATTTTCCAAAGCTCTTTCTCAAGAAAGACCTGTTGTTCATTTTGCAGGACCCAAAACTTGGTTATGCCAAGGTGTCTGGGAGCTTCCAACCCTTACTTGGTGCCTCTTCATCATCCCATAAATATGCCAAGACCAAGTCATCCTAAAAGAAACTTTCCTTTAATTCTGTCTCCCTTTGAGCTGCCATCCACCCTCCACTTCTCTCCCCTCTCTGACTTCCCAGAGTAATGGGAACTGCACATCCTCATTTGTTATGCATTACAACTATGTCCTCTCCCTCCACGGAAATGAGTGCCTGGTCCCTGACGACCCCAAGGAGAACAGACTCAGAATATTGTACGAGCAGTAAGCAAATCTGTATTTGATAGAGCTGTTGAAATATTAGCCAGCCCTAATTAACACCCTCCGGGACAGGGTAGACCATGCTGTGTGTGTAGGGTGAGAAGAAACGATGATTAATGCCACAGCCTGGAAGGATACTGAGATTTAGGGAACAAGAAACTGAGCAAGCAAAAAAGTGACTTGACAAGGAAGAGTCATAGATGTAGAAGGGCGGGGGGAACAGAGAGAGAGAGAGAGAGAGAGAGAGAGAGAGAGAGAGAGAAAGGTGCCACGCAGACACAGAGAGAAGAGAACTTCCACACGTGGACCGTCGGCAATGGTGTGGAAGTTACCCACAGGCCAGGAAGCGTGAGAATTGAAAGTCAGGTTACTGCAGCAAGCAACTAAGGGGCTGCTGATTATATTAAGGTAAGTTCCAGTGGATTTTCTTTGAATAGTTACAAATAGAGCATCCACGAATTTATGCATCCTGCTTTTATTTATTCGATCCTAAGAAGAATTTCTGACATGCTCTATGTTCCTCTTGTTTTTTAGCTGTTGTTTTTAACCCATTGAGTGGACATATGATGACTTACTTAGTCATCCTCCTTTTGTTAGATATTTGGATTTCTAATAATTATGAAATATTGGAACAGGGTCACAGTGAACAATGGCGCTTGTGGAAGTCATTTCTCGTGATGCCTTACTTACCCAGGAGGGACTGGAAGTGTGGTGATTTTATATTTGGTGCTTAGACCACTGGCAATTATGCTATCAAAAATTAAACTAGTTCTATTGCTTTCCGCTAATTTACTATCTCTACTCTTATTTATAAAGATAGTTTAAAAATTTCATCACAAACCATGAGGTAAGTGTCTCATGTTTCATGACCTACGGTCCTAATCAGCTTGTTACAATGAAGTTCAACTGAATTAATCATCGCATCCGTGGTTTGAATAATAACCCCTTTCCACGATGTGGCCAGTAAACTGGCTGATAAAGACCCAGTATCCCTGGGAATTATTCAGAGATGAACGTCTTCCTATATTTTGAAAGAAATGATATATGGATTCATTCTCTGGACCAGGCATATTCCATGACCTTGTCCTCCATGAGATCGTGTAAAAGAACATTTGTTACAAGGATTTAAAACTTGAAAGCATGAAAAGATTTCTGCAAAGTGCAAACTAGATGAGCCTTTCTTTTGATGTTTTATAAAATGATGTGTTTTTACTCCCAATTCTTAGTTTTCATTCTAAATTTCTAGGCAACGCTAATATTTCATCTAATTTTTTTCAGTAGCAGAATGTACTGTTATTTGTAATCTATAAAAATATGCTGCTAGGGACGCCTGGGTGACTCAGCTGGTTGAGCAGCTGCCTTCGGCTCCGGTCATGATCCCAGCGTTCTGGGATCGAGTCCCGCATCGGGCTCCTTGCTCGGCAGGGAGCCTGCTCCTCTCTCTCTGCCTCTGCCTGCCTCTCTGCCTGCTTGTGTTCTCTCTCTGTTAAATGAATAAATAAAAAAAAAAATCTTTAAAAAAAATATGCTGCTAAAGGAAAAAATAAATAAAACAAGAAAACCTAAGTAGAAAACAAACATGGCCCCTCTCCTTTCACCCTGACAACCCCTGTGGACACTTGGTAAGAAACGAAAGTAACCATGGGCTAGAAAATTCAAGGAGGAAAGAAGGGCGTGCCGTGGAAGGCACCCAAGATTGGCAAATCCGTGGAGACGGGTCACAGCCAGAGCTGACTAACCGGCGTTTGGTGGGACGGACGCTCCGTCCAGGATGCCGGGACCATTCTGGGAATGGACGAGGTCATGACCACAGAGCGCTGCCAGCAATTGTACATTTAACGTGGTTAGAAGAGTAAATTTTGTGTGTACTTAACTGAATTATAAGCTCAAAATACAGGCAACACATAAAGAGAACCAAACAAAGGATATAAAAGCTTCCTTTCCCTCAGCCCACGCCTGTCCTCCCAAAACAATCCCCGAAATGGTGTGGCAAGTGTCCTCTGAGGAAAATACTACATGCATATAGGCCCTTACATATAAATATTTAGTGTAAATGTATTTTGTTTGCATGAATAGGAAGATGACACATATAAAAATCTGCATTTTGCTTCTCTTTCAGGGAATATTTCTTAAAAATCTTTCTCCATCGACCAACGAAGATCTACCTTTGTTTTCGGATCACCCGGGTCATTGTTTATTGCACGACTTCTTAATCATCATTCGTTTAACTGGACCCTTCTCATCTATGGCTGGTCGTGTTCAGATTCGTATCTGGTCCATATATCAGCTGGACCTGGGACAAATGATCGATACTTGGAGAATTTCTAAATAATCATGGTGCCACGACGGGGGCAGGACTTCCATCTTCCCAGTGTCCACACCCCAGTTGTTGCTGTTTATGACCGTGAAGATGTTCTCTTAGTAAGTGGTTACTTCGTTTCTCATACAGCCTTGCCCTGAGAGGCAATTAGATCATGTTCGAGGCTTCTTATGGCTCCGTCAAGAAATATTTATTGGGTGCCTACTGTGTATCTAGCTGTGTCCTAATTGTTGCGAGCTCAGTATTCAAAAAGATAACGCCCATGCCCAGAAGGGGTTCATATTGTAAGGGGACAAGACAGACAATCATACAGACACTGATCACGGATCAGCTGAGTGGGTTGCAAGGATCCTGTGTCAAGTAGGAGCCAGGAAAGTCCATCTAAGAAGGTGACAGGTAGGCTGAGCCTGTGTCCAGAGAAAGAACGATCAGACAAAGGTCTGGAAAGAACACGTGAAGCAGAAGATAGCAAGAGCCACGGCCCTGACCTAGAGACAGCAGATCCAAGACACGGAGCATTTAGCCTGGAAGGGAACCCAAGTGTGCAGAGCAGGTGAAGGGAGGGAACACTTAGGAGGTGAGCCCCAGGGGGTTCCCGTGGGGCTTGGAGGCCCAGGGAGCTTCAGACTGGACTCCAGCTGCAGAGGGATGTCTCCGTCAATGTCTAAGCAGGAGGGTAACAGGAGCTGGTTTATGCCTCTACAAACACGTGCTGGGATTCTCAGACAGTGGGCCTCGAGGGGCAGCGTCAGCAGCCCCAGGGACACACCCAGTGCCTGGACATCAGACTGTCGCAGCGAAGATGGGAAGGACTGTCCAGATGTGGAAAGTGGTTTGGGAAGAAAAACAGGACAATGCCAAGAGTTCTGGACTAAAGAACTTGGAAGTCGGCCTCAGTTCCTGAGACGGAGACAGCTGGGCCGCGCACATCAGGAGGGAAATCAGCATCCTGATCACACATACTTACCGCCCTACTCTACGGACCCCGGTGATTTTAGGCAGGAGGTTCTGTGAGTCAAGAGACGGGACGGGAACGTGGCCGGGAGTCCACACAGGGGCAACCACCACGGCCTGGGGAAGGTGCAGAAAGAGGTGAGGTTGGGGAGGACAGAGGGTCTATGGGACGGGGGGGAGAATGAGGAGGGGTGTCAGGATCCCAGGGAAGCAGGTCCTTCCTACGGAACGGCCGCCAGTGGCTCAGCTTCCGTGGGATTCTTCTTACTCTATTTTGTGCTCCCTGTCCTTCTTGCTCGGTTTGGACCAGCCCTGGCCTGTCCTGCCCACCTTATCAGAGCCCAGAGGCTCGGGATGATTCTACCATGTTTAAAAGAGTAAGAGCCAGTTCACTGGGTCGGAGACCTTGTGCTTTTCCTATCAAGTCTCCAAAAGTGCTGTCTAAATCCCCGGATGGTTAGTACTTGACTTTCACCCTTGTGCCTGGGACACCTTTGAGTATTACGTGGACTTTCCTATGCCCTGCTGGGATTATGCGTCCCTGATCGGAATGACATCTTGGTCTCTGCTCTCATCCCCTTGGAGTCATTATTGAGAAGCAAGTCAGGGCCTCAGAATTGTCAGCCCTTCCTGTTCCTGGAGGACAGGGTCCATGGGGTTATGGTTAACAAGGCAGGTGATAGTAGCAATGGGGACAGACGCAACCTTCAGAGTCCTGTTTTGTTAAAACTACTTCTATCAGAACCCGTTACGTGGGAACTGACCAGGTGAGTAAGCTGGGATGTTTGCTGAAACTGGTGAAATCGTCGCTGGTCAATCATTAAGTGTTTACTGAATGCTTTCGCCGCATTAACCACAAGATACGTGTTTTATGTGATCTCTTCTGTCTTAGTCATGCCGACCTCCCTGAATCTGCACCTTTTGTTTTAACATACTCAGAATCATCATAATCAACATCTTCATATCTTTTTAAAAATATTTCACTCATTTGTTTGACAGAGGGAGAGGGAGAGGCAGGTTCCCTGCTGAGCAGAAAGCACAACCTGGGGCTCGATCCCAGGATCCTGAGATCGTGACCTGAGCTGAAGGCCGATGTTTAACCGACCGAGCCCCCCACCCACACCATCAACTCCTTGATAGCTTGGCCATCATTTATTATCAGTCAAAAAGCTAAGAAACCTATTGCTTCTATCAACCTTTGTTTTTCGGTTTGAATTTTTACTTCTTTCTAGAAAACTTTCTAAAATACAATTACAAGCTAACCACCATTTGGTTGCTTTATTGTTTTATGAAATTATTATTCAAGTTGATATCCTAAAAATACTGATGTTTATCGATAAATGCAGACATAAAATCTTAACACATTTTAATTTTTTTAATTGAAGTATTAAAAATACATACGTAAGTATGAAAGTGTTACCCAGAGGGTAGGAAAAGTTGTTAGTACTTAACTAAGCTTTAATAAACACGTATTGCACACTCGTGTAATATCCTAGAATTTTAAATTGTCTTGCACTGACAATTACTGAAGACGGTCGAATTTGGGGGCTAGAAAAGGAGGGGCTATTTTAATGGAGGTTAGCCTTTTTATTTTTATTGAATGGAGGCGGGGGTACCCGACGTTCAATGTAATTCCTTGCTCCACGCCTCAGGCGCTGTCTGTGGTACTAAATCCTGTCTCCGGGGGCACCTGGGGGGCTCAGTTGTTGAGCGTCTGCCTCTGGCTCTGGTCATGATCCCGGTGTCCTGGGATCGAGCCCCGCATCGGGCTCCCTGCTCGGCGGGAAGCCTGCTTTCTCCCTCTCCCACTCCTCCTGCTTGTGTTCCCTCTCTTGCCATGTCTCTCTCTGTCGAATAAATAAAATCTTTAAAAATCAATCAATCAATCAATCAATCCTGTCTCGGGGGTGTTCCCACGTCAATAACCTCTCCTGTGACCACTCTTGTGTGCGCGCCCCCCCATCCGGCAGCCTCAGAATCCCATCCCACAGCGTTCCACCTCACATCAACACCTGTGAGCAGAGCACACGGTTTTCCTCCCGCATCACGACCAGCGTGTCCCCGATGGGCCAGGTAGCGCTTAGTTCCATCAGGAGGCCGGCCGGGATGGACGGGCCTCCGCATTTCCCCTGCTGTTGGAAATCCAGGCCTGATAGCCTTTATAATCGAGCATAAAATAACATATTCTTAACAATATAACTGGAAGTGGGTGGTTGAATAGAAAACTCCAGGTCTCTCTGGGATGTGGTAATGAGTGTGTGGGATTTCAGCGGTCCAGGTTCGAATCCTTGCCGCTCAGTAGCTGTGTGACTATGGGACACCTGCCTTCTTTTGCACCTAACATCCTTGTCTGAACCGTGGCCAGTGATGATGCGATGCTGAGGAGGACGCCGGCCACCGTAACATGCCCGATCTGAAGGGCGGCTCTAGAAACGGGATGAGCTAACAAGTGCACAAGGGCATTTGGAATACTCGTCTGACCTGCAGTAGGTGCTGAGTAAATGTGAGTTCTGGTGGTGGTTTCAGTAATAACAGCACTATTGGCTGTGGAAATGACTGTAATTATACCCAACCGAGAGGTAGTCAATACACATAATGATTGGGGGGAGGGGCAGAGAAGAGCTAAACCCAAACCAAAATTTGTCTTGTGTCTTAATAAATATTCAGTAAGTTAGACATCCAAAGATGCTGATGCTTCTGTCTATATTTTTTAAATAATTTCAAGGAAACTTTTTAATATTACTGAAATATCCAAAATTCTTAATAAAAATTTTAAGAAGTCAGTAGGTTTTTGGGCATATGAAAAGGAAGGAAATTTTTAATTGGGTATCCAAAGAACTATTAATGAAGTATAAATGTGAATGAAGGATATAGAAAACTCAGTTTTTAATTGGAAAGATGGTATTCCCTTGTGACTTATTTTAACTGAAATGTTTTCATTGTGGCCTCTCACTTCCATTTGGTCATGTACTAATTATCTCAGCAAAGCGACATGCCCAGATTTCTCTGTACAGTATACAAGCCAAAGAGTAAAGGTAATTAGGACTGAATTAAGATAGGAACTTATTCAATTCTAGTCTCTCTTTGAACCAATCAAAAATGAAATTCTCTGCATTTTAATCTTATTAATTTTATTAACGAATGCATTTGTACGTGTTCTTAAAATATTGCCTTGATGTCAAGATATGCAAAACTTAAAAAAACCCTTCTGGATAGGCTTTATTAAAGTTTTATGATGCATCACTTAAAATTGTTTAGAATTTTGAAAACAAAATTTCCTTCTTTGATATCTGTATCTATAGTGGTGAGTATGAAAATGCTAAAGGAATGATAGCCACATATCAAGACCTCCAACATTCAAGTCCATTCTTTACAGCTGACTTTAACAGCAAAAACTTCTAACATTTACTCGAACTGTCCTATTTGGTTGCAGGTGTGCAGAAGTGCACGCCGTGAGTCTTGCACAATGATCAAGAATAATGGCAAGAACGGTTTTCCTAAATAATACCCCAAATCCAGCTGAATAAAGAACAGCTTTTACATGTATGAGAAATAAGTTTAATTGCCATTTTGTAAATTTATCACTATCGAAAACCTTATATGAATTTTTAACATATTTAGCATAAGAAAACTGCTGATGTACAATTTTTCCTAAGGAAAGGACACAGGCAGAAAACATAAGTGGCATCTTCATCCCCTTTCTACTTTATGGGCATCTTCATATGAGATGTAGTCTTCGCAGCCCAAGAATTTCACTGCGGCAAAGGAGAGGTTCCATTTTGAATGCGTCGTGAGGATTTGGCGCTCACGCACCTGCCAGATGGCGAAGTCCAGAGCCAGCCCATCTCCGCGGCCATGCTCGCCCAGGGCGGCTGTCAGGACTCCTGCTCCGACCTCCTGTCCCTGACATTCCACATGTTCTCAGGTCCCAGGCAAGTCTTCCCGGTTCCAGAACGTCGTCGTCCCTAAAGTGTCTCCAACTTTTTGTCTCGAGAGCCTTGCCACTTTCAATTTGATTTTGTGGGAATCCTGAGAATGGAGATTGGAAATGTTTAAGTCTCAAAACATTTTAACAGCTTTATTAAGGCATTGGTGACACACGGAAATTGCAATATTTTCAAAGACGATAATTTGGTCGGTTTTGACATGTAGTTTGAGGTACCAAAATTTGGGACTTTTAGAAATCCTACCGGATCAAAATAAGTATACCTCTGATTGCGCTCTGAAACAACGGATCCGATGATTTCATAAAGTGCTCGTGCGCTACCTAGTTCAGTCCTGAGGATGAGGGTATTCGGCCGACAGAACGCAGACCCGCGGCGCCATAGACAGGTCCGGCTTTGGGTCCCCGTTCGCCTGCGGAACCACAAAGGAGACTTAACTTGAACACCTTTCACACTGCAGGGCTCACTGTGTCTAAAAGTCAGCCACTGCTGTTGAAAAAAGCCCCAAAACCCACAAGGGAGCACCCTACACGGGGATCTCCGCAGTGTGGACCGGGTCAGCGCTCGCAGTTATGCCGCCGGACCCACGAGCCTGCGTAGACAAGCTCGCCTCGACTGCCCTCTTCCCTGCCCCTCTAGCTAGGCCGCCGCCCTCTGGCCCCCAAACCAGTCTCGCTGTCCCGGGCTTGTTCCGGGGGCTGTTCCCCTTTTGGCAGCCAGAGTGCCCTCTATGGGACATAAATCAGAGGCCGCCCTGCCGGCTCCGCTCCGAGCACTGGGAACCGAGCCGCACCTCCCTCCACTCCGTCCTCGGACCCCAGCCACAACCTCGGCCCTGCCAACCACTGGGCCTTTGCTCTGGCCACCCTGGCCCGCTTCCCACTGTTCACACAGCCCCATATTTCCCGCCTTGGCCTGCTTCGCACTCAGGTTTCCTCTTCTGGATCCTCCCAGAGGGTCCCCTGGCTAAGCCTCCTTGTCACCAGGTGTCAGCTCGCCTGCCCTCAAACGCTCGGCACCGCACTCCCCTTTATTTAGTGTCTGAGACGCAGCGGGGCTCCCGGACCTCAGCAAGCACAGGCCAAAGGGGCAGATGGGGGCCTTCACTCGCGACGTGGAGGCAGCCCCAGACCGAGCGCTTTCCGGCCGCACGTTCCCCGCCTATGTCCGGAGCCGTGTTCCAGGCGCGCCGAGAAGGCTAACGATCTGGAGGGTAACACACGTCACTCTGAGTCCGCACACAGAAGAGGTGATGGCAGGAAGATGTGGAGAAAGGGAAGCAAGAAAAGGCACAGGAGGTCCAGCTGGAGAGTTGTCGCCGGTGCAGAGGGAGGGGGAGAGACTGGCGGAAGCGGAGCTCAGAGCCAGAGGGCGGCCTGGAGGGCGGCCTGGAGGAAGTGTCTCGCTCCGACGTGACCAGACACGGCTTCTCCAGCACAGCTCTGGCTGAGGTCGCGCGAGTGACCGAGGTGGAGTGAAGAAGAAGGTGTCACATGGTCCAGACGAGACGCACCGTGGCGGGGGCTGACGAGGGCGGCCAGGGCCACAGGATCTCCTGTGGGGGAGGAGACTTGGGGTGCCCATGAGGCATAGGAGCCGCGGACGGTGCCGAGATGCCCTTCACGGAATCCGAGAAGAGCAGGGAAGGGCGCGTTGGAGCCGCAGGCCAGCGCTCTGCCCCAGACCTGCCGTCCAGGCGGGGGGCTCGGATCGTGCCTCGCCTAGTCTGCAGGCCACATGGTATACACTTGTGAGCCTCTCGACAGCACAGGTTGGTTCCCTGTTCCTAAATTCAAATCTGTTCGTAGACTATTTGAACATATGGCCCAGGTAGTCCTTCTCTTTTGTTTCATTGGGTTGCCTTATATTTTTATACATTACATCAAGCAAAGCAATTTTTTAAATGATTGAACACCAGTAGTGACGAACCTAACACCGATCCAGTGTTAGATATGACCAATTAAAATATGGGTGTTTTTTACAAAGTGGTCAGATCCCTACAAGCAACTAATTGCTTCCCAAAGACTCCAAGCAGGGTGAAAGATCCAGCCATAGGAAAAAAGGTATGATCTCCTCCAAAGGTGACACATACAGGTCGCCTCCTGAGACCTATGGCTTTACTTGGATGCACCAGCAACAAACCTCATGTTTCCAGACGTCCGAGTGAGAAGGTACTGCCAAGATGTTCATATGACGCAGAGTCTGACGACTTCATTCTGTGATCTGAGTCTTACTCCCGTGGGTACAAGGTAATATGTCACTAGAAAAAATTAATTTTCAGTAGATTGTAATGAAAGCCAATAAATGACATCTTGACTCCACTGCTAAAGTGTTTACCGTCATATTTTCACACGTGGAGAGTACTGTATTCAGACTTGGGATTATTCTCTCGGGTTCAACAGCAGTGGCTTCTTAATAAATCAAAAATTAAACTCTGCAGTCCAAGCCAAATCCCAGGGATTACAAGGGATCTTTTAAAGATGTATTAATTTATTTATTTCAGAGCGAGCAGGAGAGCAGAGGGGAGGGGCAGGGAGAGACTCTTCAGCAGGCTCCCCACTGAGTGTGGAGCCCCACGTGGGGCTCGGTCTCACGGGCCTGAGATCACGACCCAGCCTAACACCAAGAGTCGGACGCCCCACCGACTGAGCCACCCCGGCGCCCTGCGATGATAAGGGACCCGGGCCAGGTCAGGATCTCGCCCCTCGGTTCGCCGGCCTCTGCCCCTAAGTTTGGCTCCTCCATTTCTCCTTCGTGGATTTTGACAAGGTAGGTGGACGGCGGCAGCAACATCTCCATGTGGGACCGAGCTCTGCTGTAGTAACTTGGAAGAATAAATCGCACTATGGATCTTGACATTCCGGGCTCTGCGCTTCGAGCGCAGGGCTGATGTTCTCCCAAGTATTAAGGAAGAGAAACCTCATTTTCAGCCTCTAACTAAGTGTCTTGCAAATTGTTACAGAATGTGAAAAGTTTCACAACCCTGAAAATGAAGACTGGCCATCAAATTAATTTCAGAATCTTGAGAGAAATGAAAATAAAGGTAAACCTAAAGATTTCCTGAAAGGCCCTCAAAACTTTTAAAGTGCCTGAAAACTTGAGTGGCATTGTCTTTTGAACCCTGCACGTGACTCTGGGCGCGAAGAAGCAGATTTGGGATGAGCTCCATTAAGCAGGGAGCCGTCCTTTGCCCCAAACGCCGTCCACTGGCCACCGTCTCCAGCGCTCAGACGCCGTCCTTGTACATCCCGGCACGGAAGCTCGCAGACTGTGAACATCTGGAGAACTAAGGGACGAGGGAGGGAGAAACAAGGGTACGTTCAAAATCAGATTGGCAGCCGTGGGGACAGACCTCGAAGGAGATGATCCCACACTGCGGCAGGGACCCGGGGCCCAACCTGTTCTCGCGCGCTGGCCGAGCACGCTCGACTTGCTTGAGTTTGGGTGAAAACACCAAGCATACAGTGTGACAGAGATATTGGCACCCCTCGACACTGTCAGAGTGAGCCAGTCGGGAATAGACGATCCAGTTCTAAGGGGCCATCAAAGATCATCAGACGTGGGGGGAGGGGGGCATCCTGGAAGAGAAAGATTATCAAACACTGACACAGGGAAAAATCGAGATAACTCAAGGCATAGAAAAAAAAACTTTAATATTCTAAGAGATTCACTAGGATACCACAGTCAGAAGCGAATGAGTGTCTTATTAGCTGGAATAATCAGAGGACAAAAAGGCTTTTCAATGTCAAAATACACTTATACCTTTTGTTTATTCTTAAGTTAAATCCTATTTGGTTAACATATAGGGTGTTATTAGTTTCAGCGGTAGAGTTTAGCGAGTCATCGGTTGCATATAACGCCTAGTGCTCATTCCATCACCTGCCCTCCTTGATGCCCGTCCCCCCGTCACCCCATCCCCACCCCTCCCCCTCCCCCCACCCCCACCCCTCCAGCAACCCTCAGTTTGTTCCCCAGACTTATAACTTTTAAAAAGTAGAGCAGGAGAGAGAGGTATTCCAGAATGAAACAAAGAACAAAAGAACAAGAAGGAAGAGAGGGAAAACAGGAGAGCAGAGACAGACTCTGCGAGCCGGTGTCAGACCAACGGCGGACCTCTAAACACAAAATGGAGGTGAAGAACCCGCGGAGAATTGACGGAAAGGTCTGTCCGTTCTGTCTGGAGAAGACCGCAAATGTTCAGGTGGAAAGGATCCCCTCAGACAAGTAAGAGGGGTTTTTAAAGACTCATCTTTGGAAACATCCCAGGGAATTTTAACGGGAGCAGAGGAAATGGCAGCTTCCGAAGCGAAGCAAGGCCACCGTGTAGGGCCAAGAACCAGCCGGCATTGACCGTCATCAGCGGCGCCCTGGTCGGGTTTGAATCCGCCCGACGCCCAGCAAAATTAGCAATCCCAGGCAAGGCTAAAATAAAACCACTTACAAATAGGCAATAATTCAGAAACGGCGGCTTCTTTTATAAAACTACTTGAAACTGGGGCGCCTGCGTGGCTCAGATGGTTAAGCATCTGCCTTCAGTTTGGGACATGATCCCAGTGTCCTGGGATCGAGCCCCATGTCTGGCTCCTTGCTCAGGGGGGAGCCTGCTTCTTCCTCTGCCTCTGCCTGCTATTTCCCCTGCTCGTGCGCCCTCTCTCTCTCTCTCTCTGCCAAATAAATAGATAAAAATCTTTTTAAAAAACTACTTGAAATTATTCTAAATGGTGTTATTCAGGAAAAGACACAGCGTGTAAGATCCTGATGCATTTGAGAATATATAGGATATACAGCAGAGGCCCATGTTTCTCTGGTCCCTAAACTTCACCAGGAAAAATTAAAACCCTACCAGGGGTACAATTTCAAGCAACTGATAGGGGAAAAAATATGTATATATATATTCCGAACGGACAGGATTCGCGTGATGTCGAAACCCTGAGTATGGTTTTCTGAGTCGGCAGCTAGCCTCACCCTGGCCCACAGAGCCAGCAGGTCACCCCCAGAAGACGCGGGCTGCCGAGGTGCCCTGCAGGGAGAAACAGGGAATCTGCATTCCAACCCCTTCCAACCACACCCGGCTCTGCCCTTCCCTACTGGAGGGACTTGGAGAAAGTTACTGAAACTCTTTCTATTATTGTTGTTTGACATTCAACATAAAATATTGTTCCGAATATACAGTTTTAATATATTTTAAGGACACTGCTTTTCTTGTGAATAAAAATGCATCCACATAATTTTTCAATTTCTTATTATCATTTTTGAAAACTAAAGGATTTAATTTTCTCTCTCCCTCTCCTATCATCTTTTATAGTTTCTGGACTTTTGCCCTTTTCCTTAACTGACTTATGTAGGACTAAAATAATTCATGAAATGTATCTACTGATACTGAAATATTAACTTTGAAAGGATATTGAGTAGAAATTCATATGCTGGTCTATGTTAATTTAATAAATTAGATAAATGGGCATAGGCCAAAAATACTGAGCAGGAAATGAAATCATGTAGGTCCATATACCACTCAGGCATAAATGGGGTCTGTCGAGATGCCAAGGAACTCCCCTCTTTTTTAACTCTTTCAGAATAAAGGGGAAAACAAAACTTCCTGCAATATTTCTACTGAACAAAACAGCAATAATGGCATGTAAACAACAACAACAACAAAAAACAATCATTAAAGCAATCTGATTGCCATTGAAAGGGTATGCCATTGACGGAATATGGTGAGAAAATAAACAAGTAACTAAAAAATACTGGAAAAGACAACAAAACTGTTAGGTTTTTTGCATCTTGGATACTTGTCTAAACATCTGGAGGAAACAACTGAGACTTATTAAACCCAGAGTTCAGTAAAGTAGTTCAATATAGGGTCAGCCTAGAAAAGCAGTAATTTTCCCATGAACCAATGAATGAAGAAGATAGATTTCTTTGCATATGCAAAGCATATAGGCACACCAACGAAAGGGACCATGGACAACAATGAGGGACCAACATTTTAAGTACTCTATAGCAATCCTCCCCAAAGTAATCCATAACTCGATGCACCTTCAATCAAAATTTCATTGCCTGTGGAAGAGAGAGAGTGGTGGGAGCTTGACAAAACGGTTCTGAACTTCACCTGGAAGAGGAAGTTGTAAAAAGGTCACAACATTTTCTCAGATAAATGAATCATCGTGGGGACGGCAAAGTTTGAAGGTGGTTTGCTCGCTTTCGGCAATCAATCCTGCAGAAATAAACACATTTCAGTGAACTCAGACGAAAGGCACTCGCTCACTGCTGTTTTGGGCGATAGTAAGAAAATTGGGGATTATCGAACTGCCTAACTAAATTGTGCTGGATAAGTTAACTCTGACGCATCTGTTCTGTGTCTTCCATCCACAAACTGAGATAAATACTTGTCGTGAGCAATACTGAGACGGCGTGCCTACGTCTCCGCTAGTAGGGAAGAACAGCCAGAGACACTCAGAGGCGAAGAAAGTTACAAAACAATATGTACAGCCTGGTCACATTTCCTGAAAACACTTTGCGTGTGAGCATAAATATTTCTCTAGGTCTAGAGTTATGTGTGAACAGCAAAGTATAGACGAATCCACCAAACTCGAGGAGCGCAAAGAGGAAGGTGGCCTTCCACTTTGCACTCGCCGCATTTTGTGTTATTTGATTTTATTAGCTGAGTGAATGTTTTGTATTGTTCTTTTTTTTAATGATAAAAGAGGAATTTCCAATTATTTGGTGATTTTTGTAGATGTTCCTATACACACATAGACTCGCCTGCTGCTCGCTGGGGTGTTGGGGACCCAGCACCGTTTGTCTCTCTGACGCGCGGCTTCTGCAGCTCCAGGCAAGAATGCCAGCGGGGGTGAGGCTGATGTCTCAGGGGACGCCCCGTCCTACACAGGAGTGCCAGGAGACCACGGGGGTGGGGGCCTGCAAAGCGTGGTTCTAGGACACACCCTTGAGTTCTTTCTAAAGAAATCTCTGGAGACACACACGAGCCGCTCCACTGTTGGTGAGAATGCTCCTACAAACCTAAAAACCACCAGTTAGGGCTGAAAGAACTCGATCTGCCAAGAATACTTACAGGAACAATCAGGAAAGATCCCTCAAACAATAGTAAGCGAGGTTAATATTACCTAATTACCTCAGCGAGAAGTTCACTTTGTGGAAGAAACGGTCCTTCTTTGACTGACTTGCTAAGGGTAGAAATCAGGCCACGGGCGATGGTCCACCTGCCGAGACCTCGCGTTCCCCGCGTGCTGCCGCGACTGTGGGGACCGTTCCCACGGATGTGTCTCCGGCGCGTGCCCACGGAGGGAGCAAGTCCCACGCGGCACCGAGCCCTCCTGACGTGTCAATCCGCGCGAATCAGCGAAAGTCGTTTCACTCTCTCCCTCACGTCCTCCTTGGTCTTTAACTTGGAAGATTCCTCTTGTTTTATTCTTGGGAACTGAAAAAAAGAAAAAGAAACTGAAAAAAGATGTAAAATATGGAATAAATATAAACTGAACTATAATCGATCATTTTCACAAAAATACTTATTACATACTACAAACGCTCTGACAGTGTCAATAATTTGACAAATATTACACGGCACTTTGACGGTGGGTGATATATTCATGCCGTTGGCTCAGCCACTGCAAAGATACCGAGCGGTGCGCTCGCTGCTAAAATCGATGCCAGGCCCCGTGGACGTGGTCCTTTGTAATAGTTCCGTCCGTACCCTGCCCACCTCACGCTTGCTGCAGCGCACCCGTGCCCTGCGGCCGGGCAGGACTCGCCCTTCTGCCCAGAGACACTGTTGCCTCTGCGAGCAAGTGCCTGCTTGATAAGCTTCCCGTGTATTTACCCTCTGAAAATCCAGCGATCGCCGGCCTTTACCTGGATGCGCGTCCCTCGAGATGCTCTGGATCCCACCCTTTCCCTGTGGTCCTTTCTCTGTGGTGATGTGGCACCTGTCACCCTGAGATCTCGGGCACCGGCCGCCGGCCACAGAGCCGACTGTAGGGACAGATGCAACCCAGCATCCCCATGCCAGACCCTTCAGAGTGCCGTCTCGGCGGCGGTTCTCAGGGTGAGGTCCGCCTGGGAGCTCGGTAGAGATGCAGGTTCTCAGGCCTCGCCCCAGACTTACATGTCAGGAACTCTGGGGGGCATGCGTTTTCCTGATGCCGTCGGGTGATTCTAGAGACCCGGCGTCCGGCAGCTCTCCAGGGAGTTCCAGAATTCCCTGCTCCCTGACTCTGTCTCTGCCGGGTCTACACGGACCCAGCAGCCAACCAGCCAATGGGATAGACCCCACGCCCACGAATGACCCAGGTCAGCGCATCAGGCTCGAGATCTTGCCACTCTGTGGTCTGGGGCTGGGCCCACTGGAACGCAGTCGTGCACTCGCCTCAGGTCCCCGCTGCTCCGGATTCAGGAGGCCCGGCTCGGGCAGCTAGGTCACTGCCCCTTGAGCTGTTTCTCCCATTAAATCCCGTTTGTGTTTGTGCATCCGGAGGGAGGAGGATCATAGGGAGGTGGGTCCTGAGGACGCTGGAAGGGACACTGCCGCAGCTGCAGCATTCGGAGAGCTCTCAGGCAGGTGGCTGCTTCAGAGGGGAGGGCCGGCCGCCCCAGTGCGGGAGGAGGGCCAGGGCCATTGGGAGGTGCAAAGAGCTCAGCACACCAGGGAGCCTAAATGTCACCTCCTCGGGACTCAGAGACAGCCCCATGCCCCCCGGCTCATAACCTGAGCCCAGGAAACGAGCCGAGGCAGGGTGCTCATGCTGCAAACTGCACCACTGCAACCAGGACCCTGGGGGCCTCGACCTCAGCTCCTTCTCGCCTGTAACCTCGGGCCAGGGAGGCATCGCCAGGGCTTGGAACCGCCAGTGAGGTCTTCGGATTGTCTGCGACCACCAGGGCCATCAGGAGCACTAGCTACCTCCAGTCTGTGTGAGCGCTGCTGTCGTCATAGCAACCGAGGGGGCTCCATCCCCCAGCCTGTCCCTCTGCATCGCAGTCATGTCATTGCGAGCAATTAAGTTGCTCTCGGGAGCCCCCACGAAGCAGCTCCAGCACTCCCCGAGGTCGGGCCCTGGGCTGCTGCCCAGCCTCGCTTCTCACCTGTGCTCACCTGCCTCCCACTTTGTCCGGCTCTCTCCTCCCTGGTAGGAGCAGAGAAGCCGGTCCTCCCTTGGCGCCCACAGGGAGCACTGCTGCATTTTAGAGTGATGCTCATGCTCACTCAGTGGGGCACTCCCCACCATGCTGCTACGTGGATGTCCTCTGGGTCCCCCCCAAAACACAAAAGCCTGCACCAGCACCTTCATCCATGCGGTCAGAGCTGCTAGAGGGGCAGGCCCAGGGGACACCTCTGAAACATGTCCCCAGCATGGGAAAATACGGACAATCAAAGACGACCCAGGCGGTCCTTGCTCTGTGTGGCTGGAGTGCACACTTCAGGTGCACATGGGGTTAAACCCGCCAGCCCTGGGGTATAGTCAGGGGTGTCCAGAGAAACAGAACCGCGAGGATGGAAATGTGTGTGTGTGTGTGTGTGTGTGTGTGTGTGTGTGTATGGATATCAGATAGATACAGAGACAGAGATAGAATTAGAGAGAGGAAAGCAGTGTGGGCTTTGTTTTCAGGAACTGGCTCATGTGACGGGGGGGCCTGCAAGAGCAGAATCCACACCCCGGCCAGCACCTGGGCCCCAGGAAGAGCTGACACTGCAGCTCCAGTCCAAACACAGCCTGAGGCAAAATTCCTTCTTCTCCTGGAAACCTCAGTCTTTGCCTGTAAGGCCTTCAACTGATTGGATGAGGCCCACCCACGTTATGGAGAGTAATCTGCTTTACTCAGTCCACTTTATTAAATGTTAAACTCATCTAACAAATACCCTCACAAGAACGTACAGTCTGGGGCTTAACCAAATATCTGGGTACCAAGACCTAGCCGGGGCCACAGAAAACTAACCACTGAGCCCAACAACACAGTTCGACCCTTGGGTGTTAACTGTGAGGAAATGGGTGAGGGGCGAGCATTACCCCAGGCTCTTCAGGCTGCACATGGACATGAATAACAGGTGTGCGGCAGGGCGGGGACCAATCGTGTCACTTCTTTCAAACCTCATTGGCGATTTTTCCTGTGCATCTACTTTCACTTCACGCAAAGACAGCAAAGTGTGCAGAAAAAGCATCTGAAAAAATGCAGCCTCCCCTAATGATTAAAAAAAAACCAAACTAAGAAAAGGACTTCCTGAACCTGATACAGACATCTAGGAAAACACACAGTTCACGTCGTCGGCAATACTGAGAGATGGAACGCTTTTCCCCTAAGACCACGAGCGTGATGGGATCCCAGGCTCTCTGTTCCTATTCAGCATGGGGCTAGAGGTACCAGCCAGAGCAATTAGGCAAGAAAAGGAATTAAAATCCTTCATATTGAAAAGGCTCTGGATGGACATTTCTCCATAGGGGAGATCCAAATGGCCACTAAGCACGTAGAGAGGCTCAGCACCATTCGTCAGCAGAGACGGTAAATCAAAGCACAATGAGACACACTTTACACCCAATAGGATGACCGCAGTCAAAGGACGTACAGTACTGAGTGTTGGCGAGGATGTGGAAAGACCGGAATCCTCACACGTTGCTGATGGGAATGTAAGACGACACCGTTGTTATGAGAAACACTCAAGCAGGTCCCCAAAAGGTGAAACATACAGTTTCCGCCTGACCCAATCATTCCACCCCTAAGTGTACCCTAGTTAAAATAAAAAACCTACAACCACACAAAACTTGTACACAAATGTTTATAACAGTATTGTTCCTGGCAGCCGAAAAGTGGAAAAACCCAATGCCCATCAGCAGAAAAGGATAAACAAAGTGTGGTCTGTCCCTAGGATATGATTTAGCCCTAAAACAATGAAGTGCTCGTATGCACTATGAAATCGAAGGTTCTTGCAGACATTATGCCAAGTGAAAGAAGCCAGACACAAAAAGCCACACATTGTATCATCCCATCTCATGCGAAATGTCTAGAATATGAAAATCATAAAGACAGGAAGTGAATTAGCGGCTGCCTGGGGCTGGGGCAAAGGGCTGGGGAGCTGTAAAGAGTGACTGCCAATGAGTATAAGGGTATTTCGAGAAGCGTGAGAATATTCTCAAGTTAGATTGTGGCGATGGCCACACAACTCTGTGGATATGCTAAAAAGCTGGGGACAATCTACTTTAAATTGGCAAATCGGTGGTTTGTGAAATATATCTCGATAAAGCTTTCTTTAAAGAAGTATTCAGGGACCCACTACATCGGTGAAGTCGGCAGTCCAGTGGACTGAGCATCCCCGGACAGCTTCGTCCTGTAGCCAGACCCAGCGGGAAGCTAAGACGCACCTGCTCTGGGGTTCACGCGGCTGAGGCGGGCACACCGGACGGGGAGCAGAGGGGAGCAGGGGCGTAGACCTGGAAGGCAGATCGAAGCGTCCAGCACAATAGCGCGTTAGAGGGTTTGAAGTCAACTTGGTGCATCTGTGATCAATGGTTACATGATTAACTAGACCTGACTCCAGTGGCGTAGGAAGGCGTAGGAATTAGCGGTGGGCTCTCTGCGATGCCGTGAAACGCTCGCTGGGCGTGGTGCCGCGCACGCGCACTTGCAATATGACGCCCATTCCTCACCGTGGGTCGTGGTCCAGCAACTCTTAGAGTCCCAGTGTTTGAAGAATCTTATTTATTCGTAGACGCGGCTACGTCATCTCACTCTCTAAGCACTAAAAAAAGATCTAGTCCATCCAGGACTGTCTGCAGGGGCCTAATACTAAGACTACAATTAATAGATCATATTTTGTTAATTCCAACCACAAACAGTCTGGAATAAAATACAGAATATAAGCACTTTCTAAAGTTTCCCAGTGTTTTCGAAATGACCGTTCTAACATAAGTCGTAACACACCAAATATTCCCGGATCGTGATTTCGTTGATCTGCGATTCCACCAGCTCTGGCGGCCTATCTTACGGAGAGGGACTGGCGTAGACAGCACATCCCCACTTCCTTTCAAGGAGTCGTTCTCCAGCCGAGCAAAGCTGTGGCAGGAAGCTCAGGTGAACCCAAGGTCGAGGGCTGTCTTGAATGTATTTTTAATAAGTCATGGCCTTTCTGCAATTCTTCTCCTTATTAAGAACCTAAGACCCTACTCTGTGTCAATCAAATTTAACTAACACAGGCTCACAGTCTGAGGCTGAATCATCAAAGACCTTTGGTTGAAAAGTCCTCTGAAAATAATCATCGGCTGGTGGAAGATAAGGTTTTACCAAAAGATGTGAAATTGCAAAACAAAGGGCAATGCTTCTCAAACATGAAACCCCCCCCATGGACCTGCCCATCCCCCCTGGGGTCCTGAGTCAGCAATGGGGACGGGGGCCCCGAAACGTGCATTTCTGGCCTACGTCCAGGCCAGCCACACTGGCGCTGCTGTCCAGAGACCACACTGGCCCGGTGGGCTATTTCTCTCATTTCTCTTCTGAGAGAGCTCATCTCCTGTCTGTCCGCACACGGCTTACACATTCCGATTGGTCCATGAAATCCAACTATCACATCGGACGCCTGGAGGGCTCAGCTAGTGAAACATCTGCCTTCTGCTCAGGTCACGATCTCAGGGCCCTGGGATCGAGTCCCGCATCGGGCTCCCTGCTCAGCAGGGAGTCTCGTTCTCCCTCTGCCCCTCTCCCCACTTTACTCTCCCTCTCTCTCTGACAAATAAAAAATAAAATCTTAAAAAAAATCCAATTGCCACAAAATTTTAAGGAGCACTGACCTACGAGTTTTTAATTCTAAGTTGGAAGTATATAAAAGATGACTCCATGACTCTAAGATTGCCCCAAGTGTCATGTGTTTAAGACAAAATTCCCATTGCCACTCTAGGATGAGTCAGAACGTATGACATATTACTGTTGAGTTTTTTTTTTTTTTTTAAAGATTTTATTTATTCATTTATTAGGAAAGAGAGAGAGTGAGAGAGAGCATGAGAAGGGAGAAGGTCAGAGTGAGAAGCGGACTCCCCATGGAGCTGGGAGCCCGATGTGGGACTCGATCCCGGGACTCCGGGATCATGACCCGAGCCGAAGGCAGTCGCTCAACCAACTGCGCCACCCAGGGGCCCTACTGTTGAGTTTTAAGTAGCTCCTGCTCGATATTTCCCGCAGCAGACACATGGACCCTCTGGTACCAAGTGCCATTCGTCCCGCGAGCTTAGCGGTTCTCCAACGAATCCAGCATGGCCATCCCTCTGCTGAGCTGGCACGCGCCCCGAATCACAGACCCAGAACTTCCACAAACACAGCTGCTTCCAGAAACTAACACTCCACAGGAATCTTGTTTTCTCTCTTTGAGGTGAGCATATCATAGCCCGAAAATAGTTCCACCTCTCACAAAGTAAGATATTCTTTCTTCAGGTTTTGCCCTCAATTAAATGTTGTCTAAAATTCATATATTGTGCTGCTGTTGGCCTGGTTGATTACTAATTGCGAGGTAACGCACAGTCCCCAGCCAGAAGTAGCTCTCCACCACTGGCCTCCCGGCGGCACTGATAACCCAGCATTTTCCCTCTGGGTCTGGTAAGACCTTCCCATTTGGTTCCACCAAGTGCACAGATGGAAATTTCCTCTCAGATTTTGTTATAGATATTCCATGGTAAATTCTCCCAATTGATGCATATGGTTTGACTTAGGGGAAAATATGATATGAAAATCATTTTCAAAGAAATTCGGTTTCCTCACTTCCAAATATGCCTCTAACCTTCTTCCCTAGCTGCCAATCCTATCCCTTCGCCTATGTAATTGCTCCCCTGAGGTAAAAGTGATTTTCCTAAAAGAAAAATTGTATAATTAAAATATAACACACTCTTTTGCATTTAAGCTTCTTGCCCTTGGGATGAAGTTCAAATCTCCTTCAGGGGGTCATGAATCGAGACAATCTCGATCTTGTCCATCGGGCTGCGTCCCCGGCGTCCCCCGCACGGCACGCAGGCAACACCCTCCCCTTGTCTCACCACCTGCTTCTGAGGCTCAGGGCGTGTGTGTGCTGTCACCTTGCTCATCAGCAGCGGGCCTTCAGATCTGAGCCGTGACACAGGACGCTCCACGTGCTCTCAGCCTGCTGCAGGCTAAGTGTCTGTGTCCAACTGTCCCCAGACGCTGTAGGGGAGGAAAAAGTTTCCCTCAACCTCTCGGGGTCCCTGGCTGGTCTGAGTCAGCTGACAAAGACAGATTCATAGGAGAGAAGCAAGCACATTTAGTTACTGTAAGTTTTACATGACACGGGAACTTTCATAAGGAGACGAGGACCAGAAGAGACAGTGAGGCTGAGTGTTGTCCGGCTGGGTGTGAGGAAGACTGGGGAGTAGGGGGGAACAGACAGGTTGGGAGCAGGAGGTGAGTGCTCCGGGCTGGGGGGACAGCAAGTCCTGCCTGTTGGGATGCTTCTCAGGTCCCTCAGCTCTGGAGGGATGGAGGCTCCTGCCCTCTGTGTCCTGGAAGGGCACCCCTCAAAGGAGGATTCTGTAGGCTTGCTTCAGGGGAGGAGGGGGGGTGACCTGTTTCTGCCATTCCTCAGACTCCTGCGTAAAATACTCAGTGCACCAATGAGCCCTATTTGGGGCAGTGCATCCTGAACCCCATGACTATCTCTACCTCTTCTAGCAAAGTAACTGTCACACTGGATTTCCCGCGTGTTTGTTGGAATACTCCTCTGTATTTGGAGGGGATCATTTCTAACTTATTTACCACTGTATTTCCAGGGCCAAATAGAATGCCTGGTACTTGTTAAATGTATGCTGGAATGAATGAACTAGTGAACAAACGAATGAATGAATGAATGAATGAATGAATGGGCGAATGAATGAAATCCAAGCACAGGGAGAATCTCTGACTGCCAACAATATCCCAGAGGCCCTGCTGGGTCTGTTAAAAATGACAATGGAAAGGTCACTTTTGAACAACCATACTGAACTCTAATGAACAACCTTCTAAAAACTGATTGCTTATTTGGAAAAATCTAATTTCCCCCCTTCTGCTCTTATTTCCTTGAGTAAACTCCTCAGCATCAGAGAAGGGGGGAGATAAAGCTTTCATGCTTTGAACTGAATTTTGCACATTTTCTGAAATTTCTAAAGTAGTGCGATCCCTAACGAGAAGGAACTGAGTATTTCTACCTACTCACTTGATTTTCCCAGAGAAGTTACCAGCAGTTTCTGAGTTGTAGCAGTTCAGCTGGAAACCTATCTCTGTTCCCATCTCTGTAGTCTTCCTAACCTCCCCTCTCCTGGATCTCACAACACTGACCATCTTTGAAGACACACAGAAGGAGAGACTGCACTCTCTCACCCAGCAGAACAAGATGTGGGCCCTGGACAGTCACTCAGGTTCCTGACTGCCCTCATGCAGGGGCATGGGCTCTGTGTCCAGGAAGCTGTGCTCCTCCAGGAACACTGCTAATGGTTCCTCTGACTTGTACAAATGTAAAGAGAGTCAAGTCAATAGCCACTGGCTTGAGGAAAGGAAATAACAGGTTTCCTGGGGCCCTCCCAGCATCATTTATTATGCAAAGCCAGTAGCTGGGGAAAAGGTGGGACAGTTTGTATAGAAGAGAAGAAATCAAGAACTATATCCCTTCCCCTTTTTTATAGTTGTTTCCATTTTTTTAATATTGGATTCGTTGGGAATAAGCACATACAGCAAAATTCACCCCAGTTAAGTGCACAGGTCTATGAGCTTTGAGAAAGAAATGCAGTTGTGAAACCATCCCCACAAATAAGACACAGACCATTTCCACCACCCCAAAGAGTTTTCTCCTCTCCCAGTATGGCCCATCGCTCCCACCACACGCAGCACTCGGCAAGAACTATCTGCCTCCTTTGGAAGAGTCTGGTCTTTTTTTTTTTTAATTTAATTTTTTTTAGAGATTTTATTTATTTGTCAGAGAGAGAGAGCACAAGCGGGCAGAGAGGCAGGCAGAGAGAGAGAAGCAGGCTCCCTGCAGAACAAGGAGGCCAATGCAGAACTTGATCCCAGGACCCTGGGATCATGACCTGAGCCAAAGGCAGCCACTTAATGGACTGAGCCACCCGGGCATCCCTGGAAGAGTCTAGTCTTCCCAGAGTTTCTCATGGATGGACTCTTATACTATATAAGCTCCAATCTAGCTTCCTTCACTTGTCACCACAATCCTGACATCCATCCATACTGGTGCATGTTCAGAAGTTCACGCATTTTCATTACTGAGCAGCATCCCCGTGAGTAAATGACCTACAGATTCTTTACGCACAGGTTGATGGACAATCAGGGTCCTCCCGTTTGGGTCTATCGTGAATAAAGCTACTGTAGACAATAGATAAGTCTTTGTGCAAACATGTTTCCATTTATCTTCGTACCTAGCAATTGTACTGTCGGTTGGGTGATAAGTATGTTTGTAAGAAACCAGCCCACGTGCTCCATGGTGGCGACCTCCGGCGCACCCCCACCAGCATGGGTGAGGGTTCCACTCTCTCCAACCACATCCTCACCAGCACTTAGTATGATCGGTGTATGTGTTTCTAATGTTTAAGTCATTCTAACTGATGTGCACATTGTCCTATTCTGTGCATTAGTTTGTGCAATATTATTTCTTTTGATGTCCTTATTTCTTTCTGAAAACATCACTAAAGAATTCCTACAATTTGTGTTCCCAAGAAAAGAAATTTATTTAGCCTTCTGTAACCCCTTTAAAAATACTACATTTGACCAGGAGTTAGGTAATGCTAAGATTTTTAGAATTTACTTCTTTCCCTTCCCTACAGCAAATTGCTAGCGTAGGCTTTAAACCAGTGAACTGAAAATAATAAGTAAGAAGAAAAACAGCACCAAGGGCACAGCTAATTCACCAGCAGTATAGAGCTGACTCCACTTAATGGAACTTAGAAATATTATTCAGATTCTCTTGCAAATACATTTGAGATGACCTGAATTTTGAACATCTCTGCCAAGAGACATTCATTTAACTTGCAAAATTGTCATACCTTGTGCTTTAATAGGGGAAGAGGGAAGGTAAGTGCATAAGGTTATAAGGTTGTGAAGAAAAGGACGCGGAGGAACAGTGGCCAAGGGCAGGCAGTGGGGACCCAGGGTGGGAAAGATGGAGGAATGTAAAGCAGCCGTGTGCCCAGACATTCGAGAACAGCATGAAAAGTCTGCATTCTGGAATCGGATGAACCAGATCTACCTGTGTACTTTTTCAACACATGTTGAACTTCACCAAGTTTGGTTTCCTCACCTATAAACTGGCAGTGACAACAGCACCGAAGTCATAGCTATGAGAAGTCAGTAAGAAAATCTGTCGAATGCTCAGCACATGGGGACCGTGGGGGTGGGGGGCATGGGAGATGGTGACACTAACAGTCAGTTGCAAGATGTGGTCCATAGTGAAGACTCATGAGTGAGCAGGTAAACCCTAGAGGAGAATCTGAGAGTTTTAACCTGTCTGGTACCCCCACGAGTTCATTTATGGGAAAAGAAAGCAGATCATGTTACAAGAAAAGAACATATTTTAGCCCATAAAAGAAGCCCAATGTAAAAAATCAAAAGTAAACTTGGAATTGGGCAGATTACTGGGCACAATTCAGTAAGGGAAGAATGGTCTTTTCAATGAGCAGTGCTATGAAAACTACAAAAGAAAGAAGGTGGTTCCTTACCTCACACCATATCCAAAGGTTAACTCAAAATGGAGCAAAGACCTAATAGTTGGAGCTAAAACTGTACAGCTCTCAGAAGGAAACATGGGCATAAATCTGGATCGCCTTGTAGTAGCCAATGGTTTCTTAGATGCAACACCAAAAGAACAAGCAACCAAAGGGGAAAAAAACAGGCAAATCAGACGTCTTCAAAATTAAAAATATTGGTGCTTTAAAAGACAACACCAAGGAAGCTAAAATACAACCATTAGACAAGCGTTCTCGCAGGAGAATGGGGGAAAATGTTTGCCAGTCGTGTACCTGATGAAGATTTGTGTCCAGATTACATAAAGAACTCTTACAAGTTAACAGTGAAAAGACAGTTCACTAAAAAGTGGTCAAATGGGACACCTGAGTGGCTCGGCCGGTCGGGCATCTGCCTTCGGCTCAGGTCATGATCCCAGGGTCCTGGGATTAGGTCCCACATTGGGCTCCCTGCTCAGTGGGGAGCCTGCTTCTCCCTCTGCTTGTGCTCTCTCTCTGACAAATAAATAAATAAAATCTTTTTAAAAAAGCGGGCAAAGGATCTAAATAGATACTTCCCCAAAGAAAATAAGAAAAAGAGAAAATAAGAGAAATAGCCAATTAGCTCAAAGAGTTAAGCAGTGAGTGTTCACATAAGCCAGCAATTCTACTTCTGGATATATATCCAAAGAATTGAAAACTTTTATCCACAAAAAACTAGTACATGAATATGCATGCCAGCCTTCTTCGAAATACACGTCCCACAAAAAAAGAGTATCAACTGACTAATGGGTAAACAAAATGGAATATTATTTGGCCGTAAAAGAACCAAGTACTGACTCGTCCCACGGCATGGATAGACCTTGAAAGCATTATGCGGAGACCAGTTGCAGAAGCCCAAGTGCACATGATTCCATTTATATTCCGTTTACATTCCATTTATATCAAGTGTTTAGAGTAGACAAATCCATCGAGAGAAAGCAGACTGATGGCTGCCAGGGGCAGGGTGAGGGGCGCAGCGCTTCTTTCCGGTCTGATGAAAATGTTCTGGAACCAGACGATGGTGAGGGATGCACACTTCTGTGACTAAACCACTGAACTGTAATCTCCCAGTGGGTAAATTTCATGACGTCTGTTACACTTCAATAAACCCCTTACTTTTTTCATGATTGCATAGGAAATAGTAGTTTAAAACTATTTTTAGATATATTTTAAATATGTTAAAAATCTTAATAATGAAGAAACGTAATCAGATATTATGACACCAAGAATGTGAGCCAACTATCCGTCCTCCATTTCAGGGAGTTTACGGCTACTGTCTTTTGCTACAAGTAAACACATACACGTATAAAAATGTTCTCTAGAGTAGCAGAAGCACCTTCCCATAAAACCGGAAAAGAGAAACAGTTCTAAGCTCTGGCCTCTAAGCATGTTCGTGGGAAGAATTTTGTCTTAAGCCTTTTTATACTATTTCATCTATTAATGATGAATACTGTATTTATTTTAACCAAATATTTTTAATTGTAATAGATTAGGGATATAATAACAGCTTACAAAGTTTTGCAAAAAATACGTTAAGAAACCAAGTTGCAGAAGAGAACATATAATAAGATGCCTTAGTTTGGTTTTGTTTTTTAAGGGAGGCAGCAGAAATTATTGCACAAATACTGCTGTGTGCGAGGGGGAGGCGTCCGGAAGTACGCAGAAAGACCGGCAGGGATTAGCTGGGAAGGGCACGCGCCGGCCAGCGATGCTTGCCCAGGCAGAAGACTGCCACCTCCACCCTTATGCCTCCAGAATTTTCTCCCCAGTGACTGTGCGCCCTTTACGATACTTTACTATTTAAAGAGGCAACGGAAACAACTCTTTTTTTTTTTAAATTTAGTCTGGCTTTCTATTGCCTTAATGACACTAATCTTCCAATGACTTTGAAAATAAGGGCAGATAATTCAATCTTTGGGAGGTCAGTTATACATGAGGAGAAAAAGGCAGGCAGCAGGGTTATTCTTTTAAGACAAAAAACAGAACAACCTCCTTGCCTTCGACCTCAGTTGAACTTGAGACTTTGGCAGCTTTTCTCATGGTCCTTTTCTCCCACGCAGAAAAATGTACAAAGAACTTGAATAAAACAAACACTGAAGAACAAGGAACATACCATCCAAGTACAGCAAAATACTTAGCCAGAAGATTAACGAGCTGGGTCCAATGGGACGCCAGAAGCACAGGAAAAAAACAGACGAGGCAGAAAAGCTATAAAATGAAGTAGAAGGAAGAGTCAACTTTTACCAGAATCCTATACAGATATGAAAGGCTTAAAAGAAAGATTTTTTTTTTTCTTATTTGATTTCTGATATGTGGAAGATGTAACATATGCAGTGAGGGTTCAATTTTTTATTTATTTGTATTTTTTATTTAAATTCAATTAGCCAACCTTACAGTTCAATCTTCTAAAAACATGAATTTCTTTTAAAAAATGAAGGAACTTAGAAATTTATAATGAATATAGCTAATGTCTAGTGTCCAGGTAAACTGAATAGTTCAGACCGATTAACTGTGTCCTTTTGTCGCCACTTGATGGCAACAGAGTTAATGCAACAGGGGCCCTTCTGGGCCAGGACGGCTCCCTCGGGAACAGGGACGGCTCAGCTCTATGGGTCATGGCACAGTTCGGCAGAAACTCGCAAGAGCAGGAAAGTTATTTCAGACCCTCCAGAACGATTGTATATATGGGCCTTTGCTTTCTAAAAGATCAGGCAGTGTTCTTTGACATTCTCAGGAAGGAAGAAAAGATTGCTGCATTCAGGGGGAAAAATCTAGTTTGTCTAGCTTCAGTAACTGGATTTTGACCCACAAGCACTATGTAGAGAACCACAATGGAATGCACTTAAATTAGGTTAAAATAATATCCTTGAAACGTGATTTGCAAAATTAGTTTGTAATACACAATATTCCCCGGGCCTAATGTTAAGTGGATTTTGGATGACGTGTTTCGGAGCAATTTTCCATTCAAAGTTTTTAACTCTTCTCCTCCCCTTCGAGTCTGCATTTGGACCTGTTGTGCAGGCCATTTCTCTCCTCTCCTTAGTTTTAACATGGAGTCTTCAGTGGAGAACAGAACCCAAAAGGAGCAGCTCCGGCAGGCCAACCGTGATCGCCGACCGCGCCCCGCTCTCTGGACGGTCCAGCTCTGATGAAGGGTCCTGGACTCCCGCGATGCACCCTTTTTAAAAACCATCGTATCGGGATTCCCGGAGAAGCAACCGATAGGGGTTGTGTCTGAGCCTGTGTTGATAGAGACATTTACTGTAAGGTACGACCCACACCATCTCTTATGAAGGCCGAGATCTGCTGGACGCCGGGAGAGACCCCCGGCCACGTGAAGTCCTGAGAGCTGGAGGCTGGGGGCAGGAGGAGGTTCATGCCCCAGCTCAGTGGTCGGGCAGAGGGAATTCAGCCTTCTGCCCTTTGATCTGCACCAGCAGGATAGAGAGGCTGTGACCTGCCCACTAGGGGAGAGCTGTCGGCTTTTCCCTGAGCACCATCTCCTGTGCTAACCCCTTCCAGAAACACCCTCCCAGACACACCCACGAGTAACGTGTGACCACACGTCTGGGGCCTTGTGGCCAAGCCAAGTTGACATATAAAATTAATCATCACAAGTTTCCGGCTCCTTAGATCATGGGATAAAGTGCAAGTATGGAAAACATAAAACTCTTCTCAAAATCACCCAAATAAGTACCTGTAGCTGTTATTTGAGGACTGAAGCTGATGCAGTTTTTAAGGGTAATTATTTTGTTCAAAGATTTTATTTATTTATTGAGAGAGAGAGAGCATGAGTGGGGTGAGGAGGCAGAGGGAGAAACAGGCTCCCCGCTGTGTCTCCGCATTTTCTTTTAAGATTTTATTTATTTGACAGACAGAGAGAGGGAGAGAGCACAAGCAGGGGGAGCGGCAGGCAGAGGGAGAGGGAGAAGCAGGCTCCCCATGGAGCAGGGAGCCCGAGGTGGGACTCGATCCCAGGACCCTGGGGATCATTATCTGAGCCAAAGGCAGACGCTTAACGACGGAGCCACCAGGTGCCCTTAAGTGTCATTATTAACGTACTCCAGGGTAAGTCACACCTACCTCAAAAGGACACCGGCCTCCCATGGGTCCTCCGTGGATGGACGGCAGCCTGAGCTCCCGGCACTACTCCGAGCACCATTCGGTTCTATCTGTACTGCCGTCAGGAGCTATGGAGCCCGACCCCAAGGACCACGGGCTGCAGCACTGCACAGAGATGAAGGGGAGAGGCTGCTGCACGGCCTCTAATTACCCTGTTTATCTATGTAGCAATCTGGCAAAACAGAGCACACGCTAAATAAGTATCGAGACGGGCTCGTTGAATACTTGGACGTTACCTGTGTGTCCAGGACGCATTAGACTGAATTCTTTGTTTCCATCTTCCCCCCAGTACTTGGCAAGCGTCCGCTCTGGGCAGGGCCCCGGGACCTGACACCGCGCTGGCCATCAGAGGGCAAACCCCACGGAGGCACGATTTTCTGGTTCACTGGAGGCTCATGGGAATGTAGACTAATGTCGCATAACCCAGTGTTGTGCACTGATAGGAACACTCTGCCGTCCTCCACCCCCGACAGGAATAGTGACCACCTGGAATGTGCTTAGAGTGAGTGAGAACCGAATCGTAGTTTTATTCTATTTCTCTTGAACTGAAATAACCAACTGTGGCCAGTAGCTTCCCCGCCAAACAAGGCACCCCGACACAGCTGAAGTTCCGCAGTTGTTACTGGAATAATATAATATAATATAATATAATATAATATAATATAATATAATATACAATAAAAAGAAAGTAAACCCAAAGTCCACCTTTAACAGAACGAGAGACTTCAGCTCCGGAAGACAGAAGATGGGAGCAGAGGTAGACAGAGACTGGGGGTTGGGTCGGAGGATGGGAGGCCACAGGTAGGCGACCCAGAAAGGCTCAGATTTGGGGTATGACTGGTCACCGGTGGGGACATGTGTCCCCCCACCTCCCAACACACTCACTCTAACTATCCTTCTCCCACATCCCCAAGGGCAGAAAGCAGATCTCAGGAGAGCCCAAGAGAGAAGACATAGAGCACACCGGAGAGTGACACACACAGTAGGTACAGGGTCCCCACGTGCCATGTTTGGGGTCTTAGGAAACATCTAGTTGGGAAGAGTTCATGGTTGTTCTTTAGTTGTCGCACAGCAGGGACGATCATTTAGACCAGCGGTTCTCAGCGGGGGCGGTGGCTTTGTGCTCCCGGGGGGGACAGCTGGGGGCACGGAGGCCTCTGGTGCGGAGAGGCCAAGGGTGACGCTAGCCATCCTTCAATGCCCAGACAGCCCCCTGCCCAACAAAGAATCATCCAGCCCAAAATGTCAACGAATGCCACTGTTGAGAAGCTCGTTTTCGCCTCCAAACTTCCGAGCCAGTTCACTGATGCGCCGGCTACAGAGCAAGACACAGAAAAGGAACAAAAGGCAAAAGGAAGCCTGAGTCCCCGTTGCCATGGACACTAGGTTTTTCGTGTTTCCGAATCATATTAAAGGCTGGGGCTAATGCGGCGTGACTAATCACCGCGAGCTCCTTGCTTTAATGCACAAGGAATATGCAAACCCGAGTGGCCTGATCAGCAGACACTTGAGTCTCCCGGCCAACAGAGACTTGGAGCTTAGAGACGCCGACTTGGTGGGACGCGCGGAGGGACAGTAAGGGTGGGAAATCGGTGCTGCTGAGACGCACACAAGAGCCGGGAGCGCCAGCCTGAGCTGTGGATTCTGAGACGCGGTCGTCCACGCCCGGTTGTCCCGCCCGACCGTTGGCTGGGTCCCCGCGCCCCAGCCCCGCTGAGCAGGGCCTGGGCTCAAACCCGGGAGGTCAGATCAGCAAAGCCTGGAAGCAGCCAAAAGTCCCTGGAGGAACCCGAAGGTTCTGTCTCGAGGCGAAAGACGCCGACCTGGACAGGCCGCCAGCTGCGTGACTCCAGCTCTGTGACGCCCGGAGAGGCAGAGCTGCGGAGACGGCAAGGCCAGTGGTGGCCAGGGGCTGGCTCAGGGCGCAGATAACCGGGCAGAGCGCGGAGCAAAGTTAGGGCAATTTTTTTTTAAAGATTTTATTTATTTATTTTAACAGAGAGAGAACACAAGCAGGCAGAGAGGCAGGCAGAGGCAGAGAGAGGAGCAGGCTCCCTGCCGAGCAAGGAGCAGTTAGGGCGATTTTTAAGGAAACTGCTTTTCCTGACGCGCCAAGGGTGTGTGCGTGACATCGGACACGTGTCCAAACCTGCAGCGTGCACGGGACCAAGAATGGCACCGGGGACGGTGTGGCCTCTGGGTGAGGAGGCCGGGACACCGGCTCACGGGGGGACCGCAGCAAGGGTGCCGCTCTGGTGGGGTGCTAATCATGGGGGAGGCGGTGCATGTTGGGGGCACGACGGCACCCAGAAAAGCCCCCGATTTTGTGGTGACCTAAAGCTTCTCTAAAAAAAAAAAGAAGTTTGTTAGAAATAGACCCAGAACATCCTCCATGACAAAGGTGCCGTCTCCAGGCAAAAAGACCTTGCCAGAGCCCCACCCCAGCTGGGGAAGGACACCCCAGCCCCACCTAACGTGGGGGTGGGGAAGCTGCGGTCCGAGCCCACTGCAGAGCACGCGGCTCTCCCCGCCTCCACGGCAGCGAGGCCGCGCTCTGAGACCCGCACTCTGGCTCCTGGGCTGCAGGACGGACTCCCGGCGACAGGAGGACGTGGGGAGGCTGGAGGTCCAGGCGCACAGGAAACAGGGACCCTGTGGGGCTGACGGCTCAGCACCTATGGCCACAGCAGACCCTAGGCAGCCCACTCCTCACGAGAGGAGCGAAAGACCTCACGCCAATGGCCTATTTACCTCCATCCCCACGGCCTAGTGCATGCTCAGCTTTGGACAAAAAACATTATTACCGTTAAGATTACAGAACGATGACCACCGTCCTCATTGTGTGACCGTTCCGGGGTTCCACAAGACGTAGACTGACCTCGGAGGCAAAGCGCGGACCGCATCCCACGTTTTCTATGATATAAACGAGCCACGATGAGAGGTAGAAAGACAAACGTCTGAAATTCACTGCAGTTGAGCTCATAAATCCTCACGCGATCTTGACCGAGACGATGGAACGTCACCTCGTTAAAACACCACGAGCACCAGGTTTTCAGACGGAGCATGAAACGACACACCGAGAGACGCGAAACTCGCGAGTAGTGTCTTAACAATAACAGCGGTTAATGTTGTGGTTTACTTACCACTCGTGTTGTGGTTTTATTTCTATTGTTACCAGTTTCTGGAACTTTCTGTTTCAGGTTACCCTGAGAGTCGCCAAGTTCTCATTCAGCTTGACGATTGTTTTGCGGTTAATGAGCCTTGATCGTGGCTGCATTTGGCTTACAGATTCCTCACATTCTCCTAAGAATGAGTCAGCCCCACGTCGCACACAACACTATACAAGGATTTATGTTTTGAAAGTACCTGGAAACAAACCCGTGATGGCTTATTTTGAGATGGAACGAGGTGAACCTCCTTGTGGTGGTCCATGTGGTTCATCCACCTTCTCTACTATCCGGAAGTTTGCCATGGATTTCTATCCTACCCAGGAGGAGGCGGCCACGGTGTGCCAAGCTTGGCACCCAAGACTTTCTTTGTAGCCTTCCTAACAGGTGCAGTGAGTCGTGTGCTGCTAGACATCATCGATTACCAGGTAATGATTTCCAGATGGGCTCTGTGCACCTGCACGGGATACAGACTGGACTTTTATACGCACATAGTTCCAATTCGCTCATTACAAACGGAATTTTGGGTGGCCAGCCCACATGGAAGACTTGAACTCCTCTCTCTTGTTTCTGCTGGCTGCCTTTGGCCACACGAAGTATGAGACGCTGGCTGGAACCCTGCACAGTTCACTGAACAAGCAAGACATCCAAACGTTCTGTGGAGGTTATTCATCACAATCTGGTATCTGTAGCGACAGACAGCTGGGGTTTTAGGACTTTCGTTTTCAGGCTGGCGACAGACAGACAAAGAGATCCTCCCTGGATACATAGTAGCACCTTTCAGTAGAGAGAATTTTGGGTAGGAAAATACTCCTCCAGAAGCATTATCAGTAGTCTCCGTGTCGTAAGGTTGCGACCACGGGGATAGCTGCGGAACGTCTAGCTTCCTGGGCAATCAGAAGAGACCGCTATTCCCCACGCCTTGTTTTCTAGGTGGCTTTGCTCCTGTGACTGATACGAGTGTCATGTGACTTTGCATGATGTGCAGACCTAGGCTGCTGTCTGCGCGATCCTAAGAGCTCTCTACAGATGTAAAAGCCGGAATTCTGAACATTTGCTATATTTGGCTCCGAATAGACAAGAAGTACCTTAACAATTATTGCCTTTTGTGCAAGGAAGTAACAATAGACGACAACTAGGCACATAACTAGATTTTTTAGTTTAGTCTTGAGCTTGGCTTGCTTTTGTAGTCTTAGTTCCTTACCTTGGGATGAGTCGAATATCTCTAGGCCCTCACGAACCTGATTTCCCTGCAGCCGAGCCACTGACACCCCTGGTCTGGTTTATTGTAATAACTCCTCGCTGGCCCATCGGCTTCCCTACTTTGCTCCCTACAAACAACTCAGGAGTGTGTTACAAGTTTTGAATTTTCACTGGTCAGAGGCCCCCTGCGCGGTGACCTAGCCAATACTGGAACTGGGAGAGAGCACTAGTCACGATCACGGGCCGACGTCCGCTGGTGAGGGAGAAGCTGAAAACCTTGTCAGTGGCTTAAAACTTGCTGTGTCTTCCACGTGCCCTTGCTTTCTAGCTGAAATGAAGATTTTTTTTTAAACCACACACATAGAACACTATAATTAAAATAAATAGGCTGATAGATGATAGGCTGCATAGATCTAATACAATTAATTCCCCTTGCTGATCCCTACTAGCAATGCAACCAGCAGAGTTTAGTGAGCTGAAGTACTTTAGCAATCGAGAGTACGACCACTTAGCGATGGGACTCGCGCTGAGGACCCACTGCCCAAGCAGCTGTTAGGGCTTCAAAGACATCGGCTGCCCCAAGAGGAGACGGTTACAAGAATCTCACGTGCTGCCCAGAGACAATGGCTACTGAAAGACAGCTGACGTGGAAGACAACGAGATGATTCTATCTGAAACTCCGCAATGGCCTCTCCAGAGCGGGCCTGGAGCTGGCGTCGTAGCCAGAGCACTGCACGGAAAGCCCACGTCCCGGGATTCCTACTGCAAGGACACGCAAGCCCAGAAGAGAGTTAGAGAAGAGTGCCAGCTCAGCGAGACGACAGAAGCATTCCTAAACCCATGCCATGGTCTCTTTCCCTCACACCCACATCCATCAGCAAGGCCGTGGATTCCTAAACACATCCAGAGTCTCGGAAGAATTCACTCCAGAGTCGAGTAATTGCGAAAGGCAATTTATTAAAGTGGAAGATAGAAAAACCAGAAGAAGTCGAGGGAAAAGGTCTGGTGGTGCGGCTTCTGGGTGTCGGGGCCCGGGCGGTGTGGCGCGCCCCGTCCGCGGATGCCAGACTAGCCAGACAAGAACGGGGACGGCGGGGGCAGGGGCTGGACCGCAGACCCAGGCCCCAGCCTCGGAGGCTCCTGCTCCGCAGGCCTGCAGGCAGCCACTGAGCGGTGCCAGGAGGGAACCTTGGGCTCAGAACCACGAGACATGGGTCAGGGCCAGACGGCTCCAGTAGACGTGAGCACGACATCTGACTCCGAGCCTCAGTTTCTCCGCTGCATACGAACACACTTCACAGACCTGTGGAATTTACGGGCGATGCCCTTACTGTCATTATTAACCTCGTCGGATCCTGGCACTGGGCATTCCCATTATTGATATTAATTTTATTTAAAAGGTGACATCATTAGTTATCAGAGAAATTCAAATCAGAACCACACTGAGATCCCAACTTACACCAGTTAGAACGGCAAAGATTAACAAGGCAGGAAACACCAAGCGTTGGAGGGGATGTGGAGAAGGGGAATCCTCTTCCACTGTTGGTGGGAATGCAAGTTTTTTTGGGGACCCAGCAAAGATTCTGGATCCCGGAACCGCTGCTGACCTGGGCACATCATCTGGCCCCGTTCTTCTCATCTGTAAAGCCCGTCCTGAAAATGGAATGAAACCATACCTGTAGGCCACCCCGCACCCTGGCTGGTCCCCGGGAGCCCTGTAAGTGTCAGCTGACCCCGCAGCAGCCTGGGGCACTGAGGACCAAGTCACTGAACTAGACGGGGACCTCCCCTGTTCCAAGGGAGGAAAATGGGCTTCAAGGGAGGCTCAGCCACAAGTCTCGCAAAACAGGTCTGGGGATCTTGCCTTTGTCTCTTAGTCCCTGCCTAAAGCAATTCTTTCATAGGCAGATATCCTGTCACTCTTCTCAAAGGAAATGGGCCTCCAGGAAATGCAGAATTCTCTCTCCTATTTACCACGACCCCCACCCCCCCAAGGCCTCTCCTTCTCCCACCGTCCCAAATGGAAGGGCGCTGCTGGGCCCAGGCCGGTTGTCCCTCGGGTCCGCGAAAGTGCAAAGCAACCAGGCAGGCCTGTGTCACCTGCTCCAAGGGACAGAAGACCGCCGTCACGAACACCTTTAGAATCACTGCACTGTGGGGGAGGAAGGGTTCCCCAGAGGCCTGGGGTCGCAGTAGTTGGGAGAAGAGCCCCTATTAGAGAAGGACTCAAATAAACAGAGAAATGGGCATTTGCGGCCGGTAACAAAGGCCCGGAGCAGAGAGCAGCAGAGGCCCTGAGGACCTTCTGGAAAAGACGATGAAAACTCGCCCGGCTACCACCCTCCAGGGCACCTGCCCCCAACACCGAGCTCACTTGGAACAGGAGCCCCGGCATACGGCTCTTTTAGTCCCCAGAACAGTAAAAGCTCTAAAAGCAAGCATCTGGACCGCCGTCTTCGGAGGCCGTTTCCTGCAGGAGGCTTCATAAACGCTCAGCTGAGATAAAGTCAGTTGAATTCTTCATACTTGAGTTAAAGCAGTTTTCTATTTCTTCATTTTAAAGCGTTTTAGTAAGTACTGAGCGGACTTGCAAATTGTCTGTGTTCCCAACCACCAGCTGTCCTGACCCTGCTTCTCCCTGGACCCCTGGGCGGGCGGCAGGACAGTCCCTTGTCCCCGCCCCCTCCCGGCATGCACGATAATATGAAGACAAATATGAAACATGCCACACCGACTTTCTGCGAAAGTCCCAAAGTCCCCAAAGCCTTAACGATGGCAATAAAACCTCGCCTCTGACTCAGTGCACCGTGCTAGTGGTTGAGAATTTGACCCTCTGGGGCAGGAAGAGGGATTAAAATCAGAACAGAGCTCCTCACTGCGCCAGGGACACGGGCTACTGAACACGGACGCTCACTCTGATGACAAAGGTCTGGTGACAAAGTTCCAAATCTCCCCTTGGGTTCTGGCTGCCAGCATCCATCGGTGCTGGGCTGTCTCTGTCCCTGGATCCTGGGCCACCACCATCAGCTCCACGGCTCAGGGGAGGGGCTGCCTTTCCTCCTCCTCCCCGGGGGAGGGGAGACCCACCAGCCTGCTGTCGGAAGCAGAGCTCCGGCGCGGCCTGGCCTCGGGAGGAAGGCCTGACCCTCCACCTCTGAGGGTCAGAATCTACAGCCGAAAACTTCATGCTTCCCGCCTGCATCACCATGTGTGACCTCTGTGCTTAGGTCTGGTCTCGATCCTGTGGTCAAGGGGCCGGCACCCCCCCTCCCACGGACTTAACCTCAGAAGAGCTTCTTCCTGAGGCCAGACTCTCGCCTCCCTCAGAGCATTTATGTGAGAAAAAGTGTCAGAGCACGCTCTTTGTGCCTTTGAGATGTGACTCTTTTTAAAAGTCTCTTGCCAGTTGTACAACCCAGGAAATGTCTTTCTCAAGGACCCAGGAGCCAGCCCTTCGAAGTGCCCCCCCAGGCATGCAGCCCCCCATCTCCCCATCTCTGCAGGAGGGTAGGAGCCTGGATTCCCTGGCCACCTCGCTTCCCTTCCCAAAACTGCCTCCTCCAGGGAAAGCACAAGGACGTTTCCTTTCGCTCGGGCGAGGTCGGCTGGTAGACAAGAGGCCCGGTGCCCGCATCCCTCCGCCCCGCTTCCGGCTCCACGGAGTGGAGCTCCGCCTGCCTCCCGGCCTCTCTCCCCATCACATCGCCTGGAATAGAGTCTCTCAAGACTGCTTCCCTCTGTCCAGTAATTGCTGTTCTGACACCCGGATGAACTCAAGGATCCACTGGGCGTCTTTAGAAATCGGGGCGCCCACCACCCCTTGAAACAACTCAGTTGGACCGCCAGGGGCTGGGGCTCCCCATTATCATGCGGACAGGGAAGGCTGAGAAGTCTGTCCTTGCGTCAGCAAGGGGCCCCAGGGGTCAGGGACCTGCGCGAGAGCCCTCCCTGGGGGACAGGACTGGGCTACCTTTCCATAAATTGTGACCTGGGCCTTCCAGGGGCAGAGTCTTTGCACCTGCTTAGATACGCACGCAAGCTCGGCTCTTGCACTCTTAAATACTGTTAAAAACAAATAGGGACAACTCAGGCAGGGCCGGGAGCTCTGGGGTTCCGGAGCCCGTGAATCTCTCCCCGGCTTCTCTGCGGCGTCTGGCCTGCTCTTTAGAAGTGTCCCGGCACGACCGCGGCCCTGTTCCCCGGACAGACGGCCCGCGGGAAGCCTGTGCCCTGTCGCCCGCCAACCCCGGGCCGGGGTGCCGGGAAACCACGCGGGGAGGAGTGCGGGCGGCCAGGACATGGGAGCAGCCTCGGGTGTGTGCGGCCGTCCGCGGCCCGGGAGGCATGTGCACAGAGGCCGTCCGTGACCGAGCTGAGACCCTTGCACACCCCACCGGCCGGCGGGTCCCCCGGGGTGGGCTGCTGAGTGAGGGGCTCTGTGCCCCTCCCCGGGATAACAGCGTTTGTGTAAAAGCCAACCTGACGCATGTTTGAGTAGAGGCTCTGCGGGCACAGGCGGTTCAGGGGGGCAGGGAGTGAACAAAGGGACAGCTACAGTCTCCGATGCGCTCAGCCGGGGGCCGAGCTGGTGTCCTCCTTGAGCAGGAAACCCCCTGCGAAGGGACTCGAACATTCTACTTCCATATGTGGGGATTTGTGCGTTCTTCTTCTAGCACCACGCAGGGGCACGGTACCCTATTCTCTTCGCGTCCCGCCCGCCCCGGACACCGGGGGGCTGCACCACCCCAAGCAGGACTCAGCCCATCGCTCACCGCTGTCTCCTCAGCCGCTGACCCCAGACCATCATTTCCCGCCTGGGATTCCGTGAAGGTGCCCCAATTCATTTTTCTGCCTCATCCCCCTACAACCTACACTGAACCATGTTCCCTTTTCCCTTTGTGTTTCTTCCCGGGGCTCTGTCACCACCAAAGGCTTAGCCGGGCAGAGAATGACCGTGGCCTGGCCCAGCCAGCCTCCACGTCTGCACCGGTCCCTGGAGCCCTCGGCCCAGCCCCCCACCGCCTTCGGGAAGCTCAAACAGATTTGAATAGCTCCCACCAGACCGGGACCGGTAAACACTTGCCCCGATGTGAATGTTCAGGACGCACTTGAGTTTTCAAAGCGCTATTCCGTCTCTGGTCCTTTGGAGCCCTTCCCGATGCCCCCAAAAAACGTGACCCCTGCTGCTCATGCTGCCTGCACATGGTTAAGGCAGGGGACCCCCGCCGGCCCCTCTAACAGCCCGCCACTCGGAAACAGAATCCATTCTGACGAGGAAAGGGCGGAAAGGGAAGAATTCCTCCTCGCTCGCTCCTCTGTGGCTAAGTTACGCGTCTGACTCTATGTGCTTATTGTTGGAACCTTCTGTAGTGTTACGAGTGGACAGGCATATACGTCGAGGTATGTGAAATCGACTCACACAGGTGGGGGCTCTCAGACGCGCAGCCAGACTCGGTGCGAAGAGCAGGGATGAGGCTAGACCAGCAGGGGCCGGGGCCCCGCGCTCCCGCTTCCTCTGTCCCACATCCAGACAAAAGCCCTCGTCTCGGCCTTACCGAGGGCAAAGAGGTCCACGGGCTAACCCCCCAAACCAGGGACCGTGCCACCTTAGACCGCAGAGGAGACTCTGCCGATGCGATGAAGGTAAGGACCTCGGGGGGGGAGACGTGACTCGGGTCGTCAGGAAAGGCCCCCTTCCCGGTCACTGCTGGGGGGTGAGGACAAGAGCGGGGAGGACAGTGGTGTGCCTTTGCCCCCTACACATTTCCAACAAACATTTTAAAGATGACTGGCTGATTTGAGAGAGAATAAGCAGGAAGAGGGCAGAGGGAGGGAGAGAGAATTTCAGGCAGACCCCACGCTAAACACAGAGCCCAATGCCGGACTGGATCCCACGACCCTGAGACCACGACCTGACCTGAAATCGCAAGTCAGACGCTCATCTGATGGAGCTGCACAGGTGCCCCTTCATCATGCATTCTCAGTGTCACTGGGTCCTCTCCTGGGGACACAGGTGACATATGCGCCGACCCTGTTCCAGAGACTTCAGACCTACTAACAGCAATGACACCCACCTCTCTGTAGACGAACTTCTTCTGCCTCATTTTTCCTTGTATTTGTTTCTCAGACGAACCCTGGGAGGCAGGAGCAGCCGGGATTGCCGTTTTCCTGAATTTAGACACGGAGATCTGTGGCCTAGCCATCAGCCGGGCACTGAGGCCCGACCCTGGATTCCAGGTCCCAGACCATTTGCACAGCTTGGATTCCAGGCTCCAAGACAGGCCGTGGGGGTGTCCGATGCGATGGGACAGGTCGTGGTGACAATGATGTCGACAGGAGGATAACACCCAGGGACCCAGTGGTGAGAATAGGGTTTCTGAGAGGAGTTGCTCCCTTTGCCTCAGAGTCTGGGGAGGGCCAGAAAGGCACAGGTTTTCCGTGTCTGCATGTCAGGCCGCTAGCTCGAGCGTGACGCTCTGGAGAAGGCCTTACGGACCCCAGCAGAGGCCAACGCCACAATCCCACGTGGAAGGCAGGGCCCCTCTGAAATGCTATCAGCGTGGATCAGGCCCATCCGTGTGGTTCCTGATGTCCTCTGGAAATGCAGAATCCCTGAAAGCAGAAGTGAACAGCGGGGACTTGGGTTGTGCAGGGACAGGGCTGGTGGGACAGCCGACTCGGGGCTTTGGAACAGGCGTGAACAGATGTCACTGAACTCTCTCCCTGCGTGCAGACTGGAGGGGAGATGGGGACAGCCCCCTGGAGGCGTCCAAGGAAGTGGAGTGGCGCTACCGCAGGCGGGAGCGATGGGGGGCGGGGGGCAGACAGCAAGGAGACCGTGAAGAGCGACCTTGACCAGAAGAGGAGTCGCGGAGTTCAAGGTCCTGGAGATGAGCCTATGCTTACTCCGCATGGTGGTAGGAGCACGTCACATGAGATCTACCCTCATAGCAAAGGCTTAGGACTACAATGCATACAGAGTAGTACCACGGACCTCTGGCCCATTTGTCTTGTTTAAGTAAGACTTTGTGCCTTGAACCCTCATCTCCCCAGAACCCCAACTGGTCCCTGGCAATCACCATGCCATTCTTTGATTCTACAAATATGACTGTTTTGCAGAGTGCAGTTGGGCAGCATCAATCTTCCTGTCACTGGCTTATTTCACTTCTCATTACGTCCTCAAGATGTCCATGTTCTTGCATATTGTAGAATTTCCTTGTTTTTTATTTTGTTATTTTTTTCCTTTTTTTTTCCTTTTTTCCCTTCTTTTTTAAAGCTCAGTAACATTCCATTGTGTGTAGATACCATAGCTTATTTATCCGTTCATCGATTGGCAAAAATTTAGGTTGTTTCCATGTCTTGGCTACTGTGAACACTGCCGCAATGAACACAGGAGTCGTACTGTCTCCTCCAGATGCTGGTGTCGATTCTTCTGGGTAAGTGCCCGAAATCGTAGGCAGCTCTACGTCTGACACCGTGGAGCCTCCACACCAGCCTCCGCAGAGGCTGCACTGTGTTTTCACACGTCCTCGCACAAGGCTCCGTGTCTCCACATCCTCCGTTCGACCCCGAGGTCCAGCGCACAGGGAAGGGGAGATGTAGGACCAACTACCTGGAGAGGAGGCGGCCGCGAGACCCGAGACAGGCGACGCCATGCAAATGCCCCACTCGGCGGTCCGCCTCGCCCGGACCCGAGCAAGCGGAGGTGGTCTCGGCACCTCTTCCTCATGTAGAAAATGCTCCCAACGATGTCTGGCTCCTAAAGTGGTCCCGAGGGGCCAAGTAAGATGATGTGCCCAGGACCCAGGACTAACAGTCACAGACTTGGGTTTGCAAAAATGACAGTTTTTTCTCTGAAATTGGATTTAGGTCTCAAAGCTCTTTGAAGCTGAAATGGCACTGCGGGCATCAAAGGGGTTGCATTCATTCCACGCCCTGAAACCTTTCCGAGGAGTTGGTCAAGAGTTCCCCCACCTTCCTCATTGGGAGATGAGGCCCCCCGGGAGGGAACTCTGTCTAGTCTGTGGTCCCCGGCAACCAACCTGTTGGGCTCACTACTGTGAAGTCACAAGGCTGGGGGAGGGGCGCTGGCCTCCACCCACCGGGCTGACTGAGCTCAGGCTAGTGTAGACGCTGGCGCGCCACACTGGGTAAACCACATGCTGCAGGGCCTGAAGCAGAAGTGGGGCCTCTCTGCAAAAGAGACAACGTTGTGAATACCAAATCAGGTAGGGGCCTGGAAGGGGTTCATCAACAGGGGCCCTAAAGCTTAAGCTTCATGGGGTTTTGGGGAAATCCATGTCCACATGTGTGTTTGGGGCAAAGTCACATGACCCTCAGTGTTTCGTCTACACAGTGGGGAAGATGACATCTTCTTGACCAGGTGTTGTAAGCATGTGGTGTGGCCAGTGTCGGCACACAGGAAGCACTCGCGAGGTGAACAGCACCATTACAAACCCCACGGACGTGGAAGCCAACTTGTTATGGGCTCCTGTGGAGAGAGAGACGTGAGATGGGAGTTGGTCAGATGTCAGAAGAAGGAAAACAATAGCAAAAGAAGAGGATCTCTGCACGGAACAGAGGAGCCAGGGAAGCTGACGCTTCCGTCGGGTCAGAGATAAGGTGATCACAGCATGACTGGTGAGAAGGCCGAGAAAAGGGGCAGAGAACTTAGTCCATCACCCGTGACTCCAGTTTTGGGGTCTCACCAGCTGTGGTTGTGATTCCTTGTCCTGACCCTTCAGGTCATATTTGTTTGCTGGCAAAGCAGCCACACTGAGATGGCGTCTCCGAAAGGCTATCAGTACCAGCTACGGGTAAGGAAATTTAGAACCAGCTGTGGACTGCAAACCAGCTGTGGACCGTGAACCAGCTGTGGACCATGAACCAGCTGTGGATCGAGAACCAGCTGTGGACTGTGAACCGGCTGTGGATCAAGAACCAGCTGTGGACCGTGAACCAGTTGTGGACCATGAACCAGCTGTGGATCGAGAACCAGCTGTGGATCGAGAACCAGCTGTGGACCATGAACCAGCTGTGGATCGAGAACCAGCTGTGGATCGAGAACCAGCTGTGGACCATGAACCAGCTGTGGATCGAGAACCAGCTGTGGATCGAGAACCAGCTGTGGACCATGAACCAGCTGTGGATCAAGAACGAGCTGTGGACTGTGAACCAGCTGTGGATTGAGAACCAGCTGTGGATCAAGAATCAGCTGTGGATGAGGAAGAATGGTGTAAAAGAGCATGTGGCGAGGCTGTACACTTTTTAGGAAGGTCAAGTCCAGGACAGCACTTGCTGCCAGTGGAGAGAACCATGATGGGCACTGAACAAATGTTTGGGACAACAGTGGTGTGAGACAGTCCGGGGCCTACCTCCCTAAGGGCCCAGGCCCTAGAAACAAAGGGACAGACTCTCCTGTGTTTCTGTGACATCTTGTAATCTACTAGGAAGTATTCCCTTTCAGGTGGGGAGGCATGCAGGTGGGGAGGAGGGTCCAAACCAGGCCTTTCATGACTAACATACATCCACAGTCAGTAGAGCTGGGAAGGACAAGTCTGTGGATCTCCAAAGGAGGGTTGTGGAAGTTACGATAGCTTAGGATACACATGGTGAGTAGGTAAGTGCGTGAAAAATTCTAATTTCTCATAAAACTGAAAATTTGAACTATGAAATCATGACGGATAAAACTGTAACTTCCTGTTATCATTCCCTTAGCAATACAAAAAGTTAACACATTAAATATCTTTTTTCAAGTTACTCTTACATTTAAAACTTATGTTCACACTCATAGTCCTATAAAAGCTTACTGAACACTTTAGTAGGAGGGAGCTAAATTTTAAATATCACAATTACTGTAAATTCTCAATTGCAACATCATATACCACTTGTGCTTCTGGAGAGTGTGTC
This sequence comes from Nasua narica, assembly GCA_028533885.1. Classification (NCBI taxonomy): domain Eukaryota; kingdom Metazoa; phylum Chordata; class Mammalia; order Carnivora; family Procyonidae; genus Nasua; species Nasua narica. Next base: position 78,741,218 of record CM052808.1, on the reverse strand, counting down.
CATTTGTTCCTCATCATGGATGAACCATACAGATAGACATCATGATCAATTTTGTATCGGTAGGCCTCAGCTAAGCCAAAGACTTAACATAACTACATGTTTTTGAGAAAAGACTGCTACATAAACATGCTGCTTGCGAAGGTCCTTGAGTGGCCCAAGAAAATACATCACAGCCTGTGTTACTGGGCACTGGATGAGAAAATGTAAACAAGTATTCACGCACAAATGCCCATTTGTGCCTCTACCGATCCATGTAAAATCGTGTGGAAGCTATTAAGTCAGCATATTTTAAAAATATTTCCTATAGACACTTACAGGGAGAATCTACATTCTATCTGAATTCTATTACACAGTCTAGCAATTAGCTCACAGGCAAATGAAGTTCTTAGAAAAGTATTAAATTGTATTAATTTGTTTTAGAAATGCAAACATTTTTTACGAATAACAAAATATCATACATTGGCGCAAACTACCTTGAAGCCAAGTCTACTCATATTCTCTAAACCAGGGCAAAGCACAGAAAAGGTGACTCCTCATTTTTTAAAATGTTTTATCTTTACTTATATATATATCTTTCTCAACAAGAAAAGGATTTTGAGATGAATCGTGATAAAACAAATACACAAAAGGGCAGCAAAAGAAAATGTTAAAGCAGAGAAAATAAAAACAGCACATGTTCCCTCTTCCCTCTTCCCTCTGAATTCATTGCCAGCACTCCAGAGGTGAGATAACATTAAAGACAAAAAAAAAAAACTTAAAAGAATTATTTTTAAGGTAAATCTAAATTAGGTCAAACATACCTCCACTAAAAAGGCAGTAACTTTATCTTGAGATAAATGCCATTTTATGGGAAAAAATAAAATGAATCTGCCAACTGAAAAACTAAAATTCAGTTCAATAACCGAGAGGTCCACAAACCATGACTATGTCAACAAGGGCGGTCCATCCTTAAAGTAGAATCCACTGGGCAAAACAAGGGAATGAAGTACTGATTCCAGCGACCACATGGGCGAAGCACTCGGGAGCTCAGGAGCGCTCCTCGACGTGAAAGAAACCAACTCCAACAGATCACAGATCATTTGCTTCCATTTGGGGGAACTCTCCAGAACAGGCAGGTCCGCAGAGACAGGATCAGCGACTGCGGGGGGGGGGGGAGCGGGGAATGGAAATACAGAGTGTGTGCGAACGGGCATGCTTTATTTCCTAGAGTCAGGAAAATGTTCTAAAGTTAGATCACCATGATGGTAAATACACTAAAAATCATTGACCTGCACACTTCAAATGGAAAATTTCACTGTGAGTAAATTTTTAACTGAGCAAAGTTTTTGTTAAATACAGTTCAGCCATAAAGGTAGGTCACAGAGGTGGCTGTGAGCGCAGATAGGGTTTTCCTCAGGCTCCAATGCATGTTGGAGCAAATGCTCCTTGAGTCCCCATGTGTTAGGTCATATACAACAAGACAGGATTCGTCTCAGTTGGAAAGACTTTCAAACCAAATGTCACCCGTGTCTCACCCAGAGGAGGGAAAACTTCAGTGGATCCATGGAACATTCTATTCTAGGCAACATGATTTCTCCTTGTGCCCACCAAGAAGAGTAATCCCCAAAGAGCTGAAGAAGTGAGTTGTCTTAATGAAATTATTTACTGCTTACCAGTAGTGACTTTGAGATCTGCAGTCGTTTACATGCTTTACTTTGTCTGCCCGGCACTCCCAGATCTGGGGACAGCTCCCCTATTTCCTGGAAAATCTACCCAGTCACATTCTATTCCCATGACTCTTGTGGGAGCCACTATTTGGTCTTGCTTTCAGGACGGGTTGGGGGATGGGGGTTGGGCTGGCTCAAGACCAGGTAATGATAGCGCTCAGCCTGGCCTATAAAATGGGCTCCACTCTATGAATTAGGAAGAGCGCCCTCTTCGGTGACTGGAGCTCCACAATACAAATGGAGGGAGCTCAGAAGCCGGGGAAGATGGCAGCGGCCAGAAGTGGGGCAAAGACCACTACAGCAGAAAGGAGAGGGGAGATTCTCACCAAACCCCAGTGCCCAACCCCGGAGAGCCATAGCCCTATCGGCATCCCTGTCCTTCTCATAACCCCGTGGGTTCTGAGACAAAGACCAACCCTTGTATTATTCCATTTAATTTTATTATTTTATGAAATCTCCTTTCCATTTACCTTGTTCAAGTTGGGTTTCTTCCACTTACTAATAAAAGTTTCAGCAAAAAGACTATCAAAAATGATTATTTTGATTGTGCTCAGTAGGGAGTGGGCTCCAGGATTCTCTCTCTCACTCTGCCCCTCCCCCTGCTCATGCTCTGGCTCACGCCCTCTCTCTAAAATAAATAAGTCTTTAAAAAACATCTCTACCACACAAGAAAGAGCTTGCAGGTGGAGAAGCAAGATGGCAAATAAGTAGGGGACCGCGTTTCATCTGCTCCCTTGAATTTAGTTAGATACCTATCAAATCATTCTGAACACCTATGAATTCAACCTGAAATGTAAGAAAGAATTGCTGGAATTCTACAAATAAAGTAGTCACCGCTTTTTGCAAGGTGGGAGTTGGGGAGAAGTGAATCTGAGAGGATGTATCGGGAGATAAATAGCCTGGGGGAGGGGCCCCCGTAAGCTGGCTAACAGGAAGTGATCTAGCTCCGGAATGCAAGATCGGAACCCTTAGAAGTCTGCCTCAGTGAGAGAGGTCCTAGTGGGCAGAATCGTAGACAGGACAGTGTTGTCTCTGGATTCCTGGGGTCACGGGAAGGAGCGGGGGGTTCCTGAGCTGGCAGAGTTCCCAAGCATGGGAGTGGGGAAACTGGTTACAGTCAGCCAGCCTACGAGGGGCTCTCAGCTCGTTTTGCCATAGACTATGGCAACCTCCGTAATAAACTGCTCTCATTTGCCAAAAAGCTGTCTAAATTTCATGAACCTGAACTCTTAAAGCATTTCAAATTGATTCCTATAGGAATAACTTTTTTCCCCATTGAAAGTATTACAGGTTAAGCTTCTTGAATTTCTAGGAATTTTAGGAATTGAATTGAATTTATAGAATCACTTATTTATCTGTGAACCAACCAGAATAGAGCTCCATTCAGAGATCCTGGAACCTAATTTGGTAATACCATGTAAAGGTAGGAAAATACCAATACTTTCCATAAGGAGAAATAAAGGCCTTTCTGAAAGTACATCTACAGACACAGAGGGAAAGCTGACAGCTTTCATTCTAAAATGTCAACCCTGGATCAAGCATAAACACAGAAACACAAAACTTACCACTTCCCAATGGGCACGAAACTTCACAGATTCGAGCAGAAAAAAAAAGGCAAAGAGGAAAGAGCCACGCCCCAGAGTCTCTGGTTTCATGTAACAGAGACAAGTCCTCTGCAAACCACAGATCCATTCATGGAGATGACCCAATGGCCAGATCATGAAACCAAAAGACTTCAACACCCATAACCAGGCAGACACTCCGAAGAAGCACCCGCAGTCCACGCCAGGCCACTGACGGACAAGGGTGCGGAACAGGAGACAAGGAGTAAAACTCACTAGCAACTGAGAGCAGAGCCCCGGGGGCTGGAGATCTTCCCTCCCCGGGTGGAGAAGACAGAAGTCCCAAGACAAGGTCCGACCCACCCGAGCCGAGGCACCAGCTATGAAAGATAAAGGTGCCCCAGACAGTGAGAGAGGTGATCTTCTTCCAGCAATTCTAATAAAAATAGTGCATGAATGAGGAACAATCTCCCCGAGGTGGGAGACCTGGGGGTCGAAGAATGAATCTCGTGGACAAAGGAGAGTGCGTAGTGATAGAATTTGTATTAGGAAAGCTAATAGGAGTGAGAGGGGTTCCGACAGGGTTGCCCCTGAGCATTTTTTAGGGCTGCTCTTTTATTGAAAACTTGGCCAGGGAGCTTGTAGCCTTGAGATTCCTGCGCTGTCTTGGTCGGAACAAGGTCAATTGCTAACACCCTTCATGCCTCCCTTCTTTGAGGTCTGGTTACGTTGCACTGTAGGAAAATACCAATACTTTCCATAAGGAGAAATAAAGGCCTTTCTGAAAGTACATCTACAGACACAGAGGGAAAGCTGACAGCTTTCATTCTAAAATGTCAACCCTGGATCAAGCATAAACACAGAAACACAAAACTTACCACTTCCCAATGGGCACGAAACTTCACGGATTCGAGCAGAAAAAAAAGGCAAAGTGCGGTTGCACAGTGCGGTTGCACTGTAGCTGCCAAAGAAAACTACTCCCTGATGTTCCCGAATATCCGGGCCAGATGGTCCGGTGTAGTTCCTGATCTCTTGGTCACTCTCTCGAGCCCAGTTGGGGGCCCACTACCTCTCCCTTGCCTAAACCTAACCCCTTCCTTACTCAGAGCCAGGGGTAGAAAACCTGGAGTTTGGGGAAAGGAGAGAATCACGGAGGGACGTGAAGGCGGGTCTTATGAGAACACAGTGTCAGCCATTTCCCAGAAGGCCAAAGCTGAGGGGCTTCCTCACCATCACTGGATCTGGGACAAGAGGGCACCAGTAGGTCCAGCCCTGTCCGGGGGGAGGAGGACAGTGCAGCCCAGGCATAGCACTTCGGCGTGGCCCCTGCTGGTAGCTCAGCTTTTCCCTTAGCCTTTCAATGTCTGGACATAGAGACTCTACACCCATCTCATATATTTCTAACTTTCATGACGCAAAGGAATTTAACAAGTGTTTAACCAATAACCAATCTTTATAAATAAATTTTGAGTTTTTGCTTTGTCTCCTGTAAATAAGAATTGGACTTGTGTCATGAGTTTCACCATTTTTCAAGTTCGTCCTATTTATATTCTGCAATTTTTAATCACGGATTCTGGCCAGGATGCTCAGAAAGAGCCAACAATTCATACAAAACATAATTCCAACGCGTTATTTTCTGCCGTGTTTGGATGGGACTCGCGTTCTATTATTAGTCTATTGTTTCTTGGTGAAGAACATGCTGAAAAGGCACCTAAAAATCCCTAATATGATTCATAATCCTGCTGGTTTCTTACCTTATAAGGAATCATAGGATTAAAGAGAAATAACATGGAACATTTAAATTAGCATTTTTAAAACCACTGCCTGAAAAGAGGAAGCATTTTTCTCACACAACCATCATTACACAACAAAAAAAGAAAGGGGTGAGCACAACGCCTCACACTGAAACACTGCCTTCTCCAGAATAGAAAAGTCATGGGAATTTGAGCTGAAAACCTATCATTTAAATGGTGGTGAATTGAGGCCCAGAAAAACAGGAGGTGACTTTTAAAGGGGAGTTTCATAGGGTAATCATGGGAGCGTCTAACATAAATGAGCTTCTGAAATTCTTCACACGAGCATTTGCGTTATTAATGCCATGAATGTTATCGGCTGAACGCTGGGTGATGGGGGAGGGTTGGGAGCAGGTGGATATGACGGACCCAGGTTGGGTAGAGCTCAGATCCTGGCCCCTCTTCTCCTGTCGCGGCTGACCTCACCTGTCCCACAGAGTGGTTTCAATCAGCATCACGCAAATTTCCCTCAACTCCTGAAGCCATTCGTACAGTCACCTTAGGATGTGAAAATCTGAGAACAGAGAGTTTGTCTTTACTGAACACAATTTGGGCAGTAGATAACGAATACAGAATACAAGAGTATGGACAGATATCTCTACATTGGAGTAACACATCCTCATAAAATTCAGAAATCCTCATGGAGGACCTTAGGAAACCCAGTCACCAGCCAATTTTGTTTTTTTAATTTTATTTCCGTTAGTGTTCCAAGATTCAATGGAACATTACGCAGCCATCAGAAAGGATGAACACTCTCAGCCAATTTTTATTTAGGCATAAACACAGAAGCATCACCCATCAGTCTTCATTTTCAAACTCCTTGTGTTCCCTTATTTCATTTCAAGAGCCACCAGGTAGCAGACAGTAGCTATGCTGTGCATGTTTCCTAGAGGACCATAGCTTCCAAACTTTCAGAAATCAGAAAAGGGGCCGGCCGGAGCTCATCCCACAAGATTGAAATCACCGACACGCTGAGCACCTAGGAGGGAAACTTACAGAAAGAACTCCGAAGCCTTGGGTTCTCATGGTCCAGACCTCGTGTGGAGGCCACTGAGCCTCAAATGTTACTAAATTTAGAAAGGAGATGGGGAGAAAATAGGACAACGGGAAAAACAGATAGGGGCGCCTGGGTGGCTCAGTGGGTTAAAGCCTCTGCCTTCGGCTCAGTTCATGATCTCAGGGTCCTGGGATCAAGTCCCGCATCGGGCTCTCTGCTCAGCGGGGAGCCTGCTTCCTCCTCTCTCTGCCTGCCTCTCTGCCTACTTGTAATCTCTCTCTCTGTCAAATAAATGAATAAAATCTTTAAAAAAAAAACAGATAAAAGTCCTAAAATATGTCTTGATTAAAGCATATTTTAATTAAAAAACAAAAAAACAATTCTGTCTATATCCTCTTCCAGGATAATAGAGTAGGAGTCCTCCCTCTCCCCCCAGATAAGTACAACTAAGGATCCTGGGCGGAATTCACACACAGTAAAAACAGAAAGTCTCTGAATGGTAGGGAGAAGAGGCATGCTTGTGGGGCACTTTGGGACCGAGGAACAACGCCGTGGAGGTCCCCGGTGGATTCCAGACTGTGAGCAGGAGTCATAGCCGAGAAACCTGGTTATAAGCATCCAGAAGAAACACACCGAAGGTTTATGGCAGGAAAGTGACGGCGAGTCAACGGAAAAGATACGCCAAGAAAAAGGCGAACAGAAGAAAGCTGGTCAACCATTCATCTGAAATAAATTTTACTTTATTTCTTTTATTTTTAAAGACTTATTTGTTTATTTGAGAGAGAGAGAGAGAGAGTCCTGAGTAGACTCCCCGCTGAGTGCAGACCCCCTACCCACGGCTCAATCCCAGGCACCCCTGAAATAAAGTGTATTTTAAATGTGTATCATGGGGGCACGTGGGGGGCTCAGTCGGTGAAGCGTCTGCCTTCAGCTCAGGTCATGATCCCGGGGTCCTGGGATCGAGCCCGGCGTCCGGCTCCCTGCTCAGCGGGGAGCCTGCTGCTCCTTCTCCCACTTCCCCTGCTTGTGTTCCCTCTCTTGCTGTATCTCTCTCTGTCAAATAAATAAATAAAATCATAAAACATAAATAAATAAGTAAAACCTATGCCCTATTCTTTAAAAATAAATAAATAAATGCTTGGCATCCCGCGCAGGCAGAGGCTCTGGGGCCGGAGTGACCTGGGGTGTGTGGGTTCAGTCAGCGAGTCTTAGTTGTCTTATCAGTAAGTGGTTTCTGGCCTCTGTGTGTCTGTGTCCAAAGTCCCCACGTCATAAAGACACCAGTCGCTGAGGGAAGGCCCTTAATGCAGCATGACCTCTTCTTAACTAGTAATGTCTGCAAAAACCCTCTTTCCAGAGAAGGTGACGTGCAGAGATCTGAATCTTCGGAGCTCGCTGTCGGACCCAGGCCAGGGACATCCTACAAAATAACCGGCCAGTGCTCTTTGGGCCTCACGATCATGACGGACGAGACGGACGCAGGCCCCCTGTCAGGTTCAAGAAACAGAAAGAAGACGTGGCAGCTAACTCAGATGAATCCCCACAAAGGGACACCAGAGGGACCAGCAGGGACGGCCAACAAGGTCTTTGGAGCACTGAGGAGCGTTAGTTCTTAGCCTCCATCATTGTGGTTTGGTGGTGTAAGTGGCTAACGTTAGCGGGAGCTGGGGGACAGGCACACAAGAACTCTCCACAGAGAGTTTTAGACATTCTGGACACTTCAAATGTCTTGGAAGTGGAAGTTTTAAAAATCAGTATGGCTGTGGGGGCACCTGGATGGGTCAGGCAGTTAAGTGCCTGACTCTTGGTTTCGGCTTAGGTCGTGATCTCAGGGTCGTGAGATCGAGCCCTGAGTTGGGCTCCACACTCAGCGGGGAGTCAGCCTCTCTCTTTCCCTCTGTCCCTCCCCCTAGCCCACTCGTGCTGGCGAGCACACTCTCTCTTTCTCTCAAATAAAGAAATAAAATCTTAAAAAAAAATTTGTCCACCAATTTTTGTACAATGATTTGTACCAGATCACAACGCAATTCCCAAAAAATATGCAAGAATTGGTATCAAACCAAGGACATCTACCACAAGGCTACTGCATCAGGAATCAGTAACGAAAAGATAGCCACAACCCACCGCACACACATCTGGAAATCAATCACATGTGAACACATGTTTTCACACACACATGAAAAAGGGCCAGAGAAAAAAATCATACAGGAAATTCTTAAATATTTCAAATGAACAGAGATGAGAGCCTTTATGAGATAGGGCTAGGATGGACAGGCATCTATAATCTTCATTGTATAGATTACCCAAAAAAAGACCAAGAAGGAGGAAGCTAAGTGTCCAATTGAGAAGGCTGATAAAGAGCAAAGAAAACCCGACGAGCACAGTAGTATACAAGAATGTCGTCTGTCGCAGACTGTTTAGTATTAAAACATAGACACAACCTAACAGCCCTCAGAAGGGAAGAGGAAGCCAGGGATTTGTTTGCACGAGAGCATCGACAGCAATGGCTAAAATGAGTGAACTAGAACACATGCACATTGCAGATGAATGTCAGATAAAAATGCGACGTGAAAAAGTAAGGGTCATAAAGATGTCTGCCGTCTAATACTAGTGATGTGTTTAAAACCCACAAAATATCTGAAAAATGAAAAATACGTGGCATTTACCCACCTGTGTCAGGAAAGTACAGACGCTGGCGTGGGAGTGATACCCACGAACTTCAGAGAGGAACAAGTGGGAACGAAATGAAGGGTTTAGCTTTATCTGTGTGGTTATATTTTACAGAGAGAATGGAGAGACCCGGAACAAATCCCCCACGCTTCTCACTTCTGTTTCCTCTTAGCGGAGCACCTGGGGGTCTCTGTTACTCTACTGCCTCTTCCGTGTGTTCAAAATCCCTCGGAATTAAAACACAGTCAACTACCAGGTCCATATTTGTGGTTAGCATTTTAAATCTCTGTCAGCTGTCCAAGCAGTATTTTACAGTTCTGAAAACAGAGCACACATCTTTATATATTGGCCAGGAGTCAAGTTCCCAGAATCAAAAGGAACCTCGGGGTGACTTGCAGGAACCACAGGGAGGCTTTCCAAAGCTCTTGCTCCTGCTGGGGACATCCTTGGGCCATCTGGGTTGGCATCCAAGCTAACATCACCTACCGCTGAAAACATCTCCTAAAAGTCCACGTGAAGTGTGACAGCTGCTGTTGCCCCCAGGGGCCCCTCCCCCATACCAGCCAACGCGCCCTGAAGAAGTCCCCTGCAGACTCCCCTCCAAGCTCACTCCAGCCCACAGCCCGAGAAGCTTTACCAAACGCAGGTCCTGATCCCTCCTGGGGTGGACACTCAAACTTCCTTCCCTTCTAGGGTCTTACCAGTTGCAAGACATTCCCTCTCTCCTGTTTTCGCCCTGCACTGTGTTGTGTTTGCTGGAGGCAGGTGGGCTCCGTGTTCGATGCTTCATGCCGAGGCGAGCTTCTCGAATGGTCCTAAGGAAAGGCCACAACCTGGGCAGATTGATGGCCTCACTGTCCTGGAGGCCAGAAGTCCCAAATTGAGACATAATCAGTGCGGGTCCCTTCTAGAGGGTTCTGAGGAAGATGTTCTACCGCCCCCTCCCCCAGCTGTCGGTGGCGTCCGTGGCTTGTTGCTTCGATACTGTGACCTCGGTCCCTTCCCCAGGCCTCCTGTCTCGGCTCCCTGGGTCCAAAGTTCCCTCCTACAAGAACACAAGCCATTGGCTTGTGCTCACCCCAACCCAGCATGACGTCATCTTAAGCAAGTAACATCTGCAAAGACCCTATTTCCAAATGAGGTCATGTTCACAGATACCAGAAAATAGGACTTAAACATCCCTTTATCAACCCATGATATTGCCAAAACGACCTCAACCATAAAAAATAAAATGTTCATTTAATCAATAAAATTAAAAACGGACCCGGCAGATCCCAAGTTAAAGCGTCCAGAGGCTCTGCAGCCCTGGGATGGCGCCAGCCCTCTCAGGATGGCGCGTGGAGCCTTGCACGACGGACCCTCGCTCTTCCCGGGGCCCCTGCTGTCCCAGCGCTCACTCCCGCCCCCCGAGAAGCTCCACTGCGGCGTCTCTAACCTGGACACGCCTACCCGTCTGCGGGGCGACTCTAACATCGCGAGAACTGATTTTAACAGCTTGGACAGTGTTAGTACACCGACGGAGGTGTGTCATCGTTCACTATCCTGCCCCTGCGAAATTACATGCCTGGACGCTGCCCGAGACATTTTTGAAGCCCCTCTTTTAGAATTGCCTTCAAATATGTCTAAAGACAAAGTCGTATCGTTTTTAACTCAAAACAGCATCAACGCCTCATCAATCTTACCTGTCCTCCAAGAGAGAAAGATTTGTCACTGCCAAGAATTGTCACTAGAAAAAAAAAAAAAGAATTGTCACTAGCTCTCAGAACTAATGAATATTTTCAAAACGAGCAAAAGCCCCCACAAAGTAAAAAGGCAAAAAGAACCATTTTTTATCCACTCAAATTGCATGTAGCTTCTTTTCCAAATACAGAATTTTTGTAAAGCACTAAGAAAAAGGCCATAAACTCATAGGAAAAAAATGGTTAACGGCCCTGAGCAGATAATTCATATAAAACGAACTAATCACATGGAAGGAAGCAGAAATCACACACAAACAGTAGCAACTCCCCCAGGAGGCTGGCGCTGCGCTCCCAGACGCACGCGGGAGACAGCTTGAGAACACTCCGTGGGACAAATAAAGCGATTTGGCAACATGATCCACAGCGCATGAGCTGTTGGTTTGCAAAGTGGCCCCGAACTTGGAGGGCGGGAGAGACCAAAGCACGGGGCAGGGCACCCCGCACAAACAGGTGGCAGGTACAAGGGACCAAAGGACGGGGCTTGTCCTGGGCCCCAAGGCAAGGAGGTCTCCAAGTGCCACGTCTTCAAGTTTGTAGAAAAGCCTTAACGGGGCTCAGCCACATGCAGATGTCCTCTATACCCCGTTGCTCTCTCAAGGCAGCCCCCCCAAACTGCTCCTAGCGGTAGGCAGAGCACAGGCTCCAGGGCAGCACAGGGCTGGTTGGCCTCTCATCACCCACCAAGGCCAGGAGGCAGTCACCCTCCCGACAGCACCCCAACACATCCCTGTGACCCAGAACCACCCCACAGATATATTGACTCGCGTATGAAATGACTTAGGTGCAAGGAACTTCTCCGCAGCCTACTTGGTACAGAAGATTGGAAATAACCTATAGGACTGGCCGATCCAATGATGCTACATTCATGAAACCAAGTTCTGTTCAGATGTTGAGAAATTAGGATACTCCTTAAGCACTACTATAACATTAAGTGTAAAAAAGCACTGGGTAGAATAGCTTATAAACTATATTATTCTGTGCATAGGTGGTGGAAAGGGGGAGAGATTGTATAGACATAAAATGCGCACAGAAGCAACTGCATAGCCTGGACAGTGCGGGCTTCTGGAAGAGCTGCTAGAAACTGACTGGGGATGCACAGGGAGAGCTTGTGCCTCTGGAGCTGGGAGCCCACGAGCTAGGAGCCAGACCCCCCCCTCCCCCCCGCCCCCCCCCGCAGGCACGCCCCGCCCCGCCCCCCGCGGCAGGCACGCCCCGCCCCGCCCCCCGCAGCAGGCACGCCCCGCCCCCGCGGCAGTCTTCTGGGGCTTGCATTTTATGATGCAGACCATATTCAGGCAGGCTTTCCACAGGAGGGGTTCCACAAATGCTCTCAACAACTTCACAGCTTTCTGATCATTTAAACAATCTCCCTCAGTTACCATCCATGTTACATTTACAATTTTTACGTTAATTTTTTGATGACACATGTTGCCCGAATGGTCTCCTGTCTAGATGTAGAAATCAATGACGAGGAGAAAGTCTTACTTCTTCCATTGCTTATTTGGCTTCCAAGCATCAATAAAATAAATGGCCGTGGTAATATCTTTTCATCTATTTCCCATAATGATGGCATTAAACTCAACAAGATTAAAAAATATTTCCGCAGAACAGGACCTTATGCTTTTTGAATTATACCCAAGGATTTAGCAACATTTTATGATACGCTACCTCTCTGTGTGTGTGATTCCAACTTTTCATGATTTTCTGTGTATATTCCAAATTCAGTCTTGTCAGTCAACACATTCTTATAAATCATTTTCCAAACATAAAATTCCCAAGATTTAACTCAAATATATTCTATTGCTGCATTTACAAATATTTATGAAATGTTTACAGCATGCTACACAAAACGAAGGCTCTCTTAAACCTACTCTTAAAATGACAAAAAAGAGAGAGAAATATGAATAAGACTAACAGAAAAAATTATCAATAATCAAACCTTATAGTGGTCTGATTATGGAAAACACTTTCCAATCTCCCATTTTTTTTAATTGCCCTATTTCACGGGTCTCCAGGCGTATTGCAGCTAATTAACGGTGGCCAGGATGTAAGAATCGGACAGCTGTTCCTCAAAGCAACCCAAGCAAACTGGGTTTTCTGAGCAGACGCAGAGAGTACCCAGCAACCAAAGCTGTGCTGCCGCAGGAGCCCGGAGCGAGGGGACGTTTCCAGCTGAATGGTCTCTTTTTGCCCTTGGCCAGACGCAGCCACACCCACCTGCTCCAAGACCTCTGGGTCTGCTGTTGCCTCTTCTCCTCCCCATTCTGCAGACTAGCTGTCACTCCCAGTTCCCAGTCTCTGCCTTCAAGGCCAGAGCCCCACTGCGGTGCTGTCCCTACCAGCCGAGCCCTTCCTCTATGCCCACAGTCTCCTGAGCGAGACCCAGAGGGAGCCGGGCTCCACTTAGACCAGGATGCGGAGGGTCCCCCCTAGCCCAGGCTCTGGGCGGGGTCAGCGAGCTCAGGCACCTGGCCAGCGGCAGGTGCGAGGTGAGGCAGGCGATTAGGGAAACGGGTTAGAGCCTACAAATAAGTCGATGTATCTTCTACAAAACCCAAGGTATCCAGAAAGGTCATTCCAGAAATCGATGTTTGCTTCAAGAGTGCGTGGAAATATTACATATTACAAATTTCATAAATATTTCATATTACATAAATATTACATATTTCCCTGCAAATATGATCTTATATTGCCCCGCTTATGAATTCTTAATGTCCAGCGGTTATCGTCAAATCTCAGAGTAATCTGAGATTACTGAGATCATGAGATACGGAGATAATCGGAGATAATCGGTTAATCTCAGAGTTCTTGACTTCAGTGACCTTGCCTCTTACCTGTCCTGCCTTGCTTCAAGAGACAGCTTGCTCAGCCTCCACACTCTCCCTCATTTCCAGAACTTTCTACATCCTGTAGTTGTTCTTTCCATCATTAGCACTTCCTATTATATAAATTATGCTAAATACTTTTGTTTCCAGGTTTCCCAAAGCACTTACAGTCAGGTTTATTCTGGGTGAAACAGGGAGGTAGGAAAGCAAGGGGGCGCTCGCAGCAAGCCCGCCACCCCCGAGAGTGTGGCCCGCCGGTGCCCATTCCTCCGCTCTTGAGGAATCAGATCACAAAAGGCCCGAAACCGGTTCCTGCAAAATGAAAGTAGTGAAGAGCTGGCATTTGCATGGCGTCATGAATCAAGCTTCAAAATCAAGTTACAATGTTAGAACGTCAGACTTTCCATCATCAGCCCACAGAAAATTGTGTTTTGGGGGAAGGCAGGAGACGACCTTTCAAATGCTCCCTGTTCCAACTTGATTCTGCATTCGTGTGAGGCCGCCCTTGGCTGCACCCGTGTTTCCATGAGAGTATCTACTGCACAGACGAATACGTGGCGTTTTTCATAAAACCGGCGATGATTGCATCTGTCAGGCCCGGATGACACAGCTACCCATCAACACACATCTCGTATAAAGTTCCACAATGAGCCACAGATGATTAAATAATTTTTGTACAACAGCCTTTGAAATTTTGCTTTTATCTACATTTTTTATAACAGTCAGCAGAGAACTGATTGCTTCTCTCCCACAAGAGAATAATTTGGCATTTTAAAGAAGTTCAGAGGCACACATTAGCACAAAAAACACATCGCGCTCCCGCGTGTTGGGCGCACATGTCTTAGAGGCCGCATCCCGGCACTTTGTCAACTCTTCCAAACGTTATTTTTTAAAAGCATCCAGATGTCTATCCTAAAGGCAGTTATTTCCTTAAAGTTCATAAAGAGTTGGAGACAAACAAAAAATACATTTTAACATTTGGATGTTTATCCCCCAGCCACAGAAGTTAAACATTAAATTCAGCACGACCTTAAAAGTTGTAGGGAAAAGAGGCTGTGCATAAATGCAGTCGCCGACAGTAGGAAGTCTGCATAGACTCCCGCGTTGTCTCGGAAAGCACTGTCAGCGCTCCATGGGGGTAACGGTTTCTACATCTACTGGGCTAGTCTCCATCCTCGAGCTGCTCAGTCGAACACGAATCTAGCTGTGTCCCTACAGATATTTTGCAGACATGAATAATGTCTTCAACCGTCGCCAGTAAAAAGATTACCCTTGAGAATGTGGGTGGAGCTCATCGTATCAGCTAGAAGCCTTCCCGCAAACACTGAGGTTTCCTAGAGCAGAAGGAATTGCAGCTCAGCCCAAGCATCAGCATCTGCCGGGTCCCCAGCCTCCTGCCCTGCAGACTCTAGACTGAACCCGTCTCAACAGTTTGTGATCCGCGCCCTTGAAATGAACTTGGCTGGAGATGGCCGATGGATCAGCCCATACGTAGACCTCCCTGCGTCATATTGTTCCTGTTTCTCTGGAGAACCTGACTGGTCACCTTCTCCTACTGAAATAATCAACAATTCATAACCCACTGTGACGGGTTTTGCAAGGATAAGAGCCCTGTGAATGTACGGAGGTATATTGTCTTAATGAACAAACTCTTTGTGGCATTAGGTCAGTTTTTTCCAGACAATTTGCCTATATAGATAATGTGGCCAAAAGCAGCAAGATAGCCTCCAAAGGGCCTTGGTTATCTCCAGGATTAACCTGGAGAATCTGATGTGTGCTGTGCGCTCTCCACGGAGCAGTCAGAACTTTCAGATGCACGTGGGGCACGAAGGCTCCAGGTCGCTCTGTAGACGCTCCCCGCACGCTCCTGGGGTATAATGAGAGTCTGCACCGAAATACTTAATCAGCTTTACCTGCGCTTCTCTGTCAACTTGATGATTATATATTTGTCTCATTTCCCAATTTAGATCATTGTAGCTAAAGTCAGAGGCGCCCACGAAGAGCACCGTTAACTCTTTGAAAGAGGTTTGCCTGACGGTCTCTCTCCAGCTAACATCTATGAACCCTCTAAATGAAAAATGGAAATTGAGGGTCGTCTCCAAGGGGAT
This sequence comes from Nasua narica, assembly GCA_028533885.1. Classification (NCBI taxonomy): domain Eukaryota; kingdom Metazoa; phylum Chordata; class Mammalia; order Carnivora; family Procyonidae; genus Nasua; species Nasua narica. The sequence goes on along the minus strand of CM052808.1, from coordinate 78,725,818 downwards.
CAATGCGCCCTTTCCTGGAAGATATCATCACAGGAAGAGAAACCGACACAGGCGACGAGTGGCTTCTCCACCAGCCCTTACCCCTCACGGCTCCCACCTCCGTGACATCACACACCGTGGAGTTGTTAACAAGATGCTGTGCGTTCTGAGTCTAAACCCATGGTATCCATGATTTCATCAAGGTGGGTTCAAATTGTAAATGGAATTACAAATAATTCACTTAAAATGAATAAAGGGACCTTTCTTTCAAAAGAATCTTACGTTTTTTTACTTTCGTTTTTTTAAAGATTTTGTGTATTTCAGAGGGAGCGAGGGAGGGAGAGAGAGAGAGTGCGGAAGCGCAAGCATGAGCGGGGGAGGGGCTGAGGGAGAAGCAGACTCCTTGCTGAGCAGGGAGCCCGATGCAGGACTCGATCCCAGAACCCTGGGATCATGACTTGAGCCAAAGGCAGATGCTTCAACGACTGAGCGACCGAGGAGTCCCTAAAAGAATCTTACAGCTTTTAAATTTTTCTTTGTAAATCTGGACTTTGGTTGGCTTCTCTCCCAGCAGGGGTCAGGTCAGGTCCGTGCTCAGAGTGAGAACATAAACGCGCTCTGGGCGGCCCCCGGCATCTAATTCAGGTTCACTGATCATTCCAGCAATATTCGTCCCATAATCATCGCCACGATCGGCACGCGTGCATTTACCCACTGTAGAGGGTGTTTCGCCTGGGGCTCTTGAGTAGATTAAACACCCCACAAAGCAGAGACTTCCCACTCTCGTGTAACAACAAAACGACCAGTAGTTCTACTGGTCCTTCAGATTTCCCCTTGTGTTTCACACATTCTCTTGCTTGCCTCTCACGAGCTCCTGTAATTTTCCTGCGCAGATGAGGAAGTTGTGCCTTGAAGAGAGCCCGTGACTCATGCGACAGGATATGACAGATCCGAGGAGTTGAAAGGAGGACGTCGCCCCCGGGCCAGCGTCCTTCGCTGTCAGCACGTGTCCTGCTCCGTGATCTCCGGCCCTGGCGTCTCTCCGAGCTGGGCCCGGGACACCGAGCGGATTCGCATCCCACCCGCAGACTCCCGTGGCAGGGGGCCCCGCCCCCCGCGGACAGCGGAGGCCAGGTCTGCACACACGACTGGTTCCGCTCGGTTTCGACGTGTTACTCTAGCGACCGGCTCTACTCTCCTTTACTCGGGTAACAAGCAGGACCAAGGACGGATGTGAGAGACGAGGACACCTTTACATCAGACTCACATACGAGAAACTGAGTCCCGGGAAGGCCATCGGCCTGTCGCCAAACACCACACCGAGCCGCGAGGAGGTTGGCCATTCTGTGGCTGAGCGATAGGGAAAAACCAGCTGACGATACTCTGCTAAGGAAGAAAAGCGGATTACAAAATAATTACAGCACAATTATAATTTTATTCATAAAGAGGGAATGACAACATTCGACAGTGAAAATGCACGCTATGCCTGAGTAATTTCATCTCAGGAGAATAATAATCTGGAGCTGTTTATTTTTAAAAAATGTGTCTCTGCATTTTCTTTTAAGATTTTATTTATTTATTTGACACAGAGAGAGAGAGGGGGAGAGGGAGAGAGAGGGAGAGAGAGGAAGCACAAGCAGGGGGAGCGGCTGGCAGAGGGAGAGGGAGAAGCAGGCTCCCCGCTGAGCAGGGAACCCGAGGTGGGGCTCGATCCCAGGACCCTGGGATCACGACCTGAGCCAAAGGCAGACGCTTCACTGACTGAGCCACCCAGGTGCCCCGTGTCTCTCTATTTCCTAACTTTCAACCATAGGCAGGTAGTGCTTGAGTAATACCTTGTGTGACAGGCAGTCGAAGTCAATTCCAATCACTCCTTGCTCAGTGATCACTTAGTCGACCACCGTCCCATTGTCCCTCCTTCCAGGCCCCCGAGGGTCAGCACAGGGACCGGCAGGGAAGGGCAGGGACGGCTCTGGAACCCCCACCTAAGCACCTCTGGGGCACAAGCTCTTAGCTGCTCCGGGTTTGCAAGAGAAGCCTCTTCGAACATCTCGGCACCTGGAGTGCACTTTCCCCTCAGTGGACAGACCACACGTCACTGGTGCTCAGCGGCCCACAGTCGCATGGCCACCATCCATGGGCCGGCCACCGAGTCCCAACCCACGGCACAAGCACTCAGACCCACTGGTAAGGTATTATTTGTAGACATATGCATATAAAGATGGATATATGGAGAGAAGGGGGGTGGGGAGGAGAGAAAGAACAGGACCAGAAAATACTTGGAAAGGCAGGTTGAGCTCCCTAAGATCCCCCACTAAATGTTAACAACGTAACTTTCTTTGAACCAACTTTCTTGGAGCAGGTGTGTGCCGGCCCGCGACAGCGACAACACAAGAGCCGCGAGGGCTCGGTCCTATTCCTTGGGCGGTTAGGAGGGACCCACCTGCCCTGACGCAGCTCAGGGGCACGGGGAGCTCAGGGAGGAAGGAGTTTGTGCCCTGCGACAGGCTCTCCGGGAAGCCAGTCCCCGGCGCTCTCTGGGTGGCGATGACACGTCTCTCTCGCTTCCCCCTGTGGTTTCAAGTCGTCAGCCCTGAGCCCTCGTGCGGGCAGCCGGTGACATTTCAAAAAGCATGTTCATGCTGCTCGAGAGAACAAGCCTCCTGCACCCCCTCCAATGCTCTGCTCCCCGGAAACAGGAGGTCGTTGTCACTGCTCCTGCCTGACCCTCTCAGTCTCTTGTCCACTCTGAGCTGTTGGCCTCGTTGTGATCATCCCGTGTCATTACTCCACTAACGGTTTTTATCTCTGGTACGAATAAACATGCACAGATGCACAGCAGTCGGCCAGCCTGACAGGGTGCCGGGCTGCGTGGGTCACCCCACACCCACCATCTCACGTGAGCCCCGGGGCGGCCGGAGGGATAAGGGCCGAGCTATCACCGCCATCCACAAGTGCAGAGCCACAGTCACATCCAGGCCAACCCGCTCGCCCCGGTCACAGCTAGGACACTGCAGAGCAGAGGCTGGCCCCGGATGGTCTGCCCCGTGTCCATGCTTTTACCATGATACACTTGGTATGTCATGTGACAAAAATCTCTTTTACGTGCATGTCATATGCAAATAGGAGCTGTCGCTGCTGCTGGTGGGGCTGACAGTGTCTCCCTAAACCAGCCGGAGTGATGCATCCCGTCTGGTCATCATGGGTCATGCAGGCTCGGCCGGCCCCACCAGACGGCGGCTCCAGGCTCTCATCCGTAGAGTGAGTCCAGCTGAGGCGCATGAGCTGCCGGAAGCAGGGAGGAGAAGAATGACACCCTCTGGTGAAGCCCAGAGAACAAAGGGGGCCCCAGGCACGGCACCTGAGCTGCCACATCAAGCCGCACCTGAAGACAGCTTTCTTCCTGAACTTTCTGGGACAACATGCAACACGGTCCTTTTGTTGCTCAAGTTATTGTTCATGTTGGTTTTCTTCTACCTGCACCCGGTAAATAATTTGGCCCGAGAGTGTGATGTTACGAGCCGCTTGATTTGGGGTGAGTATGGAACTGGCCACATTGGAGGTGGGCAGCGATTGGCCTCCCTGACCTTTTACAGCGAGCAAATGGCTAAATGACCTCGGTTGGCCTTTGGCACTCGGGTGACGGACAGCCGCAGGACTCAGGAATGGTAGGACGATTCCCAATGCGGGAGAGCACTAAGCCCTCAGGGAGTAGGTCCTCGGAGCTGACCACCGCTGCGGACAGAGAAGACGCGGACAATGGCTTGGTACCGAAAGCCTGTCCCCTGCAGCATGCTAGCCACAGGAGGGGCCGTCCAGGGACAAGAGCCTTGCAGGGGTCTCTCCCGCCGGGGCTGAGCCAGCGTCAGCAGGGCAGCGGCAACTGAATAGAAGGGAAGGTGGAGGCGGAGGGGAAGAGTGATCTTCGAGCTGTGCCCAGGCTGGCTCTCCCTCATCTCTGGTCCTAGAGGTGGAGGTTCAGCCGTGGGCAGGGCCACCCCACTGGGCAGGGCGGCCACACCCGCACCCTCCACCTTCTACCTGAGCGGCCCTGAGGCAAAGCACTTAAATGCCAAGCGGGGCCGAGGGAGGGCCTGTTCCGGGAGCCGAGTTCCCGCCCCAGTAAACTCTGCTCACAAGCAGCGACTGAGAAACAGCACTGCTCGTTACTAAGCAACCAACAGGAAACAAATAGGGCAGGAGCCCAACTTGTTAAAAAGACCGTATCGCCAGCAAGACTGGAAACCCACAGCCGGGTCTCCTCCCCCGAGGCAAACGCCCAGGCCCTCATCTCTCCAGCCAGAAAGTGGCTTCACCGGGTGGTGAAGGAGGGCATCCCCAGGGCCAGTCCCCAAGGGACCGACGGGCCCAGGCCTGTGGGATGCTCTCCCGGACACACGGCCACTTGGGGACCCGGCTGTTTTGTCGGTCCCCAAACGGTCCGTGCGGTGGCTTTGCCGCTCTCCTCCTTCCCCCGGGAGCTTTCATTGCAATTCGTCCTTGTTCCCCTCTCCCGTGGTGATGGGGGCAGCCATAGGTCCCCAGATCCCCGGGAGCTACCCCCAGATGGGGTGAGAGGGCTTGACCTCACCTGGAGTCCTGAGCTAAGAGCTAGTGTGAGTCCGGGCGAGATTTGGCTTCACTGCAGGGAAGCCCAAGGTGAGCGCACGTGCAGAAGCCCCAGGTGAGCCCTGCTGTCTGCTCACTGCGGACCTCGCTGCTCCGAGGCCAACGTCCCCTCCTTCAGGAAAGCACCAGACGCCACCTCCAGAAGCACGTGCTCTCCCGGAAGCTGCCCCCATGCCTTGGCTCAAGGAATCCCACGCCCCTGGTTCAGGCCAAGGGCTGTCCCCAGACTTAACATGGACACCCCACACCTTCACGCACAAGGGAGGGTACATTTTCCTTCTCCTTTAAACACGACCCTGGATCCCGGCTCTGCACTGGCTAGCCAGGCCACCTGGGGCGGTTGCTGCGCGCAGAGCTGCAGGGGAGAGTGACACGGCGGGAACTCGAAGGATCAGGTTGCTGCCCAGGCCCGCATGGGCCCTGGGTGGTCGGTGAGATCCTGCCGGGGTGGACAGGACTCCGGCGTGGGCCGGCGAGGGGCCCGGGGGGATGGCCAGCAGCAGGACGCGGGGATTTCTGTAATTAGTAAGGTCAGATCTGAGGACCCCGGGTCTTAGGGAAATGCAACTTTTCTTCAACTCTGGCATAGAATAGACCGCTCTTCTTTGGGTAAAGCTGATCGCATCTAGGCCGCCGTAGAGAACGGATCACCGATGATCCCATGTAATCCATATGCTCCTTGACGTCTATCTTACTAGCCTGGGGTTCACTTCCTCCTGGCAAACAGAAGCAAATTCTGTTTTCCTCACCAAACCGTGCCCTGAAGCTGTGGCTCTTGGTCGCTATAAACACAGCACATACAAACGTTCCAACCCAGAGGCAGCCATGCAGGTACGCTGATTACTTGAACAAGGGTTGGGTTTCCTTCGTATCACCAATTAGGATCGAGTATTTTAAGGTGTCACATAATTAAACGTCATGAAGAACACTCACTCATCCCGGTGGAAACTCCTGCGGGTCATTTACCTCGCACAATTTAGAAGCTTCCCAATGACGTCACATCCTCGGAGCGGGGCGGGAGAGCGCATCATAGACCAGACTCACCAGCGGCAATGTCTCCTGGAGGCCAGTGGATCCGTCACGGCTGAAGCAGCCCCGTCCCACCTCACCAGGATTGGGAAGAAACGAAGTCACGGTCACAGGAACACGTGGCCCACGGGCTGGGACAGACGTGCCAGGCGCTGGGGCCCCCCTGTTTCATGAGGGCGTCCACCTGCCGGGACCTCAGACCACAGAGGGGCTGCGGGGCTCCTGCAGCTGGAATGGCACGGTCCCTCCCCGCCCCCAGACCTCACCGCATTCCTATTCTTCTGTTTCTTAAAAAGGGTTCCCAAATTTTACGAGCTTTGGGCCCCATAAAACATGCACCCAAGAATGTAAGAAAAAGTTACAGGAGGGACATTTACAGTACTTGAGAAGCACTTTCAAACAGGAATGTGGGCAGCTGGGGGCCCTGCTCTCTGGAAGGTTCCGTCTGTGTTCAGACCGGCTGTCCCTTCTCACTTCCTGAAGAACAACGGTCTCCTGACTCTTCTAGCTGCCCCCCCGTCCCCCGTCGCCTCAGCCCTTCAGCGAACTCCCGGAGAGGAGGGTGTGCAGGCACTGTCTGGGATTGCCCCCGACACTGTTTCGGGCCCACTCCAATCAGGTTGTCACCCTGGTCCTGGCAAAGGTGACCCAAGGCCTCCTGGGGGCCCAGGAGCCCCCACCGCAAGTGGGCCTCCTCCGAGAGTCCTCGGCGGGCCCCCCTCCGGCTGGCCCCAGCTGTGACGTCAGGTGGAGCTTCTGCAAATGCCTCCCCCAAGCTCCCACCCAGATCCCCCTCCCCGTCAACACACCCACTCAGTCTCCACTCAGACACCAGATGTGTGTCCAGAGAGCTCCTGACCACTCCCTTGTCAGTGGCAAAGTCGTTCCTCCAGCTGCTCAGACCCTCTGTGGTGTGTCCACAGGCTTCATTTCCCATCTCTTTTCCTAACGTACCCCCTCCACTTCTCTCTCCTCCAGCCACAGTAGGCTCCTAGGATTCCTGGACCACTTAACTCTGCCCACCCCAGGACCTTTGCACTTGCTGTCTCCATTTCCCAGAATGCACTCCTCCACCCCCAGCCCCTGAGATATGGAAGCAAGTGACGGCTTGCTTCCATCACTCCTTGCTGTCCCCTTCCCTGTCTTACTTTTCTCCTTGGCTCTTCTTTTTAAGGCTCAGGTCTTTATCTTCCTCAGAAAGCCTGCTTACAGGCCCTCCATCCCCCCGCGATCTTTCTGTGGGTGGGCCCCGGTGCCCAGAGCTGCGGGGTAATCAGCGGGACAACGGGACACCAAAGAGATGCATGCGCACCCACCAGACCTCGCACCAGGGAGGGGGTCCTTTGCGCTGGGCCCACGGGGGAGGAGCTGCGTGAGAAGGAGGCGGCCCAGCTGAAGTCGTTTGTAAGGAAACATCCTGCAGGCTGCTAATGGAGCGTGTTATCTGAGCATCCAGACGGCCCTTAAAGACACTTATCTCTCCCTCCCTCCGTCAGACCACCCGGCAGAAGCCTGCCTATCAGTGAGACCCCTTCCTCTCCCTCAACGTCCTTCCCCACCCTGCCTGTCCCAAGGGGCTCTGCCTTCCGTCCGCCCTCAGCAGAGGGACCATTGTGGGTCTGCCACCAACTTCTGACTCTGGCCCTTTCCACAAACACAGCGAATGTTTCTCGCGGGCCTACTATGCCAGGTGCTGTCTGGGTGCCCGCAATGCAGCCGTGACCGAGATGTCTGCTCCTGCTGTGCCCTCGCGCAGCCCCAGACCCTGCGGGACGCGGGAAGCAGACCCCACCCGCAGCTGCTACAAGGACTCGGGGACGCGTGGAAAGCCCTTAGTGCTGGAATGAGCAAAGGTCCAAGCAGGATTTGCTGAGTATTATTGCCATGCTCTCCCGACGGCTCTCTCTGCACTAGTCTCTCGCATGAACCCAACCTCCCGAGTGGTGGAGACCACCGTCCTGAAGCTTCCCAGCCACCAGCCCTGTGTCTCTGCGGTGGGGCGGGCGGCTCTCACGCCGCTGCTTCTCTCTTGCTGCTGGCTCTCCAGCTACACCCCACACCCTGTGGTTCCCCGGCACTTCTTGTCCCCGAGCTTGCTGGCGTGGCTGCCCGCCGCCCCCTTCCCCCTCTGGCCACACACCCTGGGGAGCACGCAGAGAGACCTCAGGTGTCTTCTCTGGCCACTGGGGTTGTAGGTGCTATGCAAACACGCTCATGAGGCCGTGACTCTGCACATGGTGGGGGGTGCTGTGGGGACGGGGACAGCCACAGTTGGGAAAGAAGTCTAGGGGTGCTAGGGGGGCTGTCACGTGTGGGGCTCAGATTTGGAGCTCTCAAGGGTTTCCTTGTCCACTTGGGTTATTTTAATTGCCCTTTTGGAGTCCACGCCCCTCGTCTACTGATATTTGTGACCTGAGCAGAGTCTATCCACATACTGGATAGACTGGAATTTATGGTAAAACAGTCAACCTTCAACCCTATTCAGGTAAATTATCGGCTTTGCAAATATCCCTGGCAAATTGTTAATTACAAACCAGGATGAAAATGAAGTTCAGTCCTTGTCTAGCCAAAAATATAATTACAAAGCTAAGTCTGTTGACGAGGAAAATAAAGCAAACTCAAAAAGGCATATGCAGTCTGGTCTCCTGGCAATTATTTAGATTAATTTGTTTACTTCCTTTCACTTGGGTCAACTGGAGTTATCTCCATGGTGCAAAAGTTACCGAGTGTGTCTCACGCACAGCCGATTGTGCAGTTTGCCCCTCTGCACTGTGAAGAAGGGGCCCGCCCTCGTTATCTGCCGTGTACGAGGGTCGGAGGGAATTGCAATTATGATTTTCTCAGAAATGTCAAAGAGACAATGAGGCTTGGCTGATTTCCCTCTCATTTCCCTTTTATTTGTCAAAAGACCCCTTTCAAGCATATTCAGCAAAATGAACCTCTGTAGTTTGTTAAAGGTGTGGCCGTCTCCACATAAAGCGTGAGATGCCCCGCCCCCCCCTCCCCGGGAGGGACGACGACCCCAGGACCGGGTCTACCACACGCCATCCATGATCCATTGTTCTACTGAATAGTCTTCCTCGCCTACATGTTGCTTGACGAACCCCTGAACGTGAATTTGGGGGCACTGTATCCCCACCCAACAGGCATAGTGGAATTTTATAAATACTTTAAAAAGAGTTGTAACTGGCAAGCCTGACATTTACAGAGACGACCGTTGGCGTATGTGAATTTTCTATAAACCACTGAAAATCAGCAGACGCAGCATGATGTGGAAGGTGAAGGACGCTGTTTCCGCGTGACCTGTGCGACTCCCCAGCGCCCAGCTCGCACTCAAGTCTGCAGGGCGGGACCCCAGGCCCCCCATGGCCCACCCACCCCAGGAAGCCTCCTCTACTCCCACCCTGTTTATCCATTTCTGAAACTGGAGGCAGAAAAGTTAGAAAGCTCGGCACAACCAGCATGCCCTTTCCACGGCCCCTGCCGACCCCCATTCAAAGTCGGGAATATCACGTTCTCTCCTCTCATCCGTCCCTTCTGAGGGGTCAGGTCCAACTCTTCTACCACCGGGGACATATTTCTCCTAGAATCATTCGCATTTGAGCCTGGTTGCGAGATCCCTGGGGACTCTGAGGACAGCTGGTTTGGGTAGGCAGCCCTGGTGCCACACACTGCTGGCCCAGGGGACAAGGGCTCCCCTCCTCCTAACATTCACCAGTCCGCGCCTGGGACTCCAGGGAATGTCAGATGCAGTTCCCTGACCCGGAATCGGAATCAGGAAGCGCGCCAACATCTTGGCTCTCCCTCCTCCCTTCTCCTTTCCCAGGGCCAGGGGGAGGCCCGGAACAGAGGGACACGCCCATCAGACCACCAAATCTGCGCCCCCAGGTGACCGATGTCCAGACAGAAGGCTTCCTTCAGATCAGGATGACACTGCGCACAAGCCAACAGATGCTTGAGTTTGGCAGGACCCGGGGCTCCCCCCCTCCTCCTGGGGCATTTTCTGGTCGGTTCTGTGTGTGCCCTTCTCCTGCCTCGCGTGCGTTCTCCGGCTGAGCACCAGGATCCACGCAAAGCTCTTCACCTGGGGCTCCCAAAGGCCAGGCTTGGCGGCCGCGGGAGCACCAGCCCGGGCACCGAACCCGGAATCGGGTGCATTCGGGCCAGCAGTCGACCCCACGCTGTGAAACAGGGCGTGGAGGAGACGTTATCTCAGGTCCCTCCTAGGAGGCCATGGCGGCTGGGGGTAGTTTCAGAGGTTAAGCCCCGGAAAGGTTCAGAGAGCAGGGGCTCTACGGCGGCCAAATCCGGCCTCGCCCGGCCGGCGCCGACTCTGCGCCCGGGTCCCCGCGCGTCCGCGGCCCTCCGCGTCGCCAGGCGGTCCCGAGGTGGTCCCGGCGGCCGGCGGCGCGGGGCGGGGCGGCAGGTGGGCGGGCTCCGCTCGGCGGCGTGTTTACCTGGCTCGCAGGAAGCCCGGGCGGCGGGGGCGGGGGGCGGGGTGCGCGCCGGGCCCTGGAGCAGCCGCCGTCAGTCGCCGCCGCGCGCCAGCGAGGACGAGCCTCCTCCGGCCCCGGCGGCCCGCGGCTCCCTCTCCGGAAGGCGGCGCGGGCAGCTAGCCCCGGACCCGGCTCCCCACGAGTGGGGCCCGGGCTGCGGCGAGGCGGCCGGGGACCCCGCGGCGCCCTCGGGCCTCGGAGCGGCGAGCTCGCGGTGGGTGATCTTGGCGGGGGCGGGCGGGCGCCCGGGAGCGGGGACCGTGGGACCCCGGGCGGGACCCCGGGCGCGGGGCGGTCCTGGGCAGCGGCGCAGGGGGCGGGCAGGTGGCAGCCCGAGGTCTCCCTAGGAGTGGGCGGGCGCGGGTGCGGGCGCCGGTCGACAGTGGCGGGCGCTGCAACCCCGCGGGCTTCCAGGCGGGGCCCCTGGCCGGGCCCGAGGCCAGGTCGCGGGAAGAGCGCGCGGCCTAAGGGTGGCGGTGGGGGTGGGGTTTAGGGGTGAGAGGTGACAAAGGTCAAAAGAGGCGGCTCCTGGCGGCCCGGAGACGGGTGCTGGTGGGGAGCTGAAGGGCAGGCCGGGGGTCCCTGCCAGCTCAGAGTGCTTGCGGACTCCGCGCGCGTACCCCGCACCCCCCACCCCCACCCCGGAACGAAGCAAGTTTCCCTTTGATCACCAGGGGGCGGCGACTGGAGACTCGCCTGGCTTCCGCCTTCGCGGGGCCTGTCCCAGCTCCAGCGCGCGCCGCCGGCGGCCGCTTGCAGCCACCTGAGCCCACCTGCGCCCACCTGCGCCCACCTGCGCTCACCTGCGGCCGCCTGCGCGCCTGGCGCCTGGGACCTGGCGGCGCGCGCCCCTCCTGGTGCGGGGTGGCCCCCAGGGTGTGCTCTGCCCTCGCCGCGCTGACGCCCCTTGGCTCTGGGTCTCCTGGGCTGTGGGTGGCCCAGGAGGGGCCCCTTACGCCCTCAGTTTCGGAGGGCAGAGTGGGGTTTGCAAAACGTTTAAGTTTCTTCGGGGATCTCAGTTAAGTGTCTGGCAGGAAATGGGCGCGTTCTGGTTCCTGTTCTCTGTTTTCCAATTGCGACAACGTGAGAATCAACAACATGTGTGCCTTGAGCTCCGCAGCTGTGGCAGGCGCGTGAGGGGGCTAGGGTGTCCCCTGAGGGGTGTAAACGTGGCTCAGGGGGGCCCTAGCTGACCTAGCAGGGACACCCACACTGGGCTGGAAGCAGTGTTTCAGAGGAAGGAAAGCGTGGGGGCACCCTGACACCTGTGGTTATTTGTGATTGTAACTTGCCGGAGTTGGGGACATTTTACACACCATGGCCCACAAGTCAGGGGCCAGCGGGCGCCACAAGCTCACTGGCAGGCCGCTCGTGGGCGGTGGTGGGGTCCCCTCGGACCTCACTGCCTGGTGCCCAGAGCTGGGGAATCCCGACCAGAGCAGCCGCTCCTGAAGGGCGGCCTGATAACATGTTTCTACCAGACAAGGAAAAGGGCCCAGTAGCAGGTTTATTTGCTTAAGTGGAACAAACAAAAACCTGAAGGGAAGGAATCCAGGTAAAAGTGACCGTACAGTGTTGGTTAGCAAGAACTCTCAAGGATTAACTATTCTGAAATGACTGCTTTTTATGAACTGGGGGTTGAACCCAAGCTCTTTGGTTCAAATCCACTTTGAAAGTCTTTCTGATGTGTCACACTTCTGCCCGAAGGTGAGAAAGTGTAAGACAAGGTGCTTGCTCTGGGATTTGGCCCTGACGCACCCCACGGGGGATGGGAAGGTCGGGACTTGCTGCCAGGGTCCCTGGAGGAGGCAGTGACTGCGAGGTGGCAGACGATGTCGGCGATTTTCTTGCCACCTGAACTTACAAATGTTAGCTGGATCCCGTGGTCACCTCGAGTCCGGTCCGAGAGTTCCAGCTCTGGGCTGTGCACACTGTCCTTTTCTGCCGCAGCCCACGCCCTCCCCTCCGCCTCCCCGAGCCCTTGGCACCACTCATCTTGTTCCCCAATTTCTATAATTTCATCATTTCGAGAATGCTTTGTAAACTGAGTCATACAACATGCAACCTTTTTCAATCGGCTTTTTTCACTGAGCACAGTTCTCCTGAGGTCTGTTCAGGTTGGGTATACGTTCTTCTTTATTCCTGAGCCGTGTTTCATGGTATGGACGCACCGCCCGTCTGGGTTTTTTGGTTTGGTGTTTTGTTTTGTTTTAGCCATTCACTCTTTGAAGGGCTCTTGGATTGTTGCCAGTTTTTGGTTATGGTGAATATAATTGCATTGAACATCCACGTATGGGTTTTCGAGTGAGCATAGCTTTCGTTTCTTTGGGATGAATGCCCGAGGGTACAGTTACTGAGTCATAGGGCAAGCGCATGTTTAATTTTGTAAAAACCTGCCATCCTCTTTCCTAGCACGGCTGCACTGTTTTTGCATCCCACCTGCCAGGCGGGAGGGCCCTGGGATGTGCACGACCTAGACAGCGGTTGGCACCGTCGCTCCTTTCTATTTTAGCCGTTCTGTCCCTCGTGCGTAGTGACATTGAGGATCTTCCCGTGTGTCTGCCCTCCGCACATCCTCACCGCCCGTTCGTGCCTTCGCCCGTGTTCTAGTTGGGTATTTGGTCTCGATGGTTCTTCTGTGTTCTAGACAGTGGTCCCGGAGGCTGGCAGTTCTATTCTGGACGCTGTCGTTCATCTTCTCTCCACAGGGTTGTTGGTATAGAGAACGTTTTTCATCTTGACAAGATGCATTTGTTAATCTTTCCTTTCGTGGACTGTAATGGTGGGCAGGGTGAGAACTCTCCGCCTAGCCGGAGGTCCTAGAGATTTTTCTCCTGTTTGTGTTCTACCTAGTGCGGTTTCACATCTTACACCTAAGTGCGTTGTGCATTTTGAGTTCATTTTTGTCTGAAGTGTGAGCTATAGGTTGAGGGCTTTTTGTTTCGCTTGGATTGGTTGTTGCCTAGGAGTGTCCCGTGGCTCCTGGGCTGTCGTTGGACGGAAGATCACTCCGCACTCAGGTCGCTTTGCTCCTTTGTCGGAGGTCACTTCCACGTATTTGTGCGGGTCTGGTTCCGGGTTCTGTCTCGCCCATCCAGGCTTTTGTCCCTCCCGCGGCGCCACACTGGCGTGAATACCGTAGCGGCACAGGGAACCTTAGCATCAGGTAGAGAGAGTCCTCTTCTTTGTTTTTCTTATCGAAATCGCGGTGACTCCTCCACGTCCTGCGTCTTTCCACGCAGGGGTTAGACTAGGCTGGCTTAGGTCTACCAGACCCTCAGCGGGATTCTGATTTCTTCTTAAATTAACTCACTTTCCTTAAGAGTGAAGGGGTTAACGTTTTCCAAAAGAAAAGAAAAAAATAAGGTTTTATTCGTAAGAGAGTAAACAAATTTCGTGTTTAGTGTTATAGGTGAGATGAATATAAAAAATATACCAACAGGCATGTAAAGAGGGGAAAGAACACGGATAGATGGGCTAAGAGCACGGAGGACAGAGGCCGAAGAGAGGATTTCTCAGTGTCTGACGGCCCAGTTCGGGGCCAGCATGCACACAGCCCTGGACACACACTGCATCCCCACGCTTCTGCACACACCCTACCTGCTCAGACCCGCGTCCGTGTGGGTGACGGTGGGTGACGCTGGGGACACCGCTCCTCGGCACCTTTGTCCTCAGGAGGTTAAAGCCACACTCTGCACAAAAAGAGCGACCGCTCTGCTCCCCAAATGTTATTTTATTTATTTTATTTTTTATTACTTTATTAAGCAGGCTCCACACCCAGCATGGAGCCCACCATGGGACTTGAACTCACGACCCTGAGATCAAGACCTGAGCCTAGATCAAGAGTCAGACATTTAACCAACTGAGCCACCCAAATGTTATTTTAAATAAGGTTTAATTCTCTGAATTTCTCAGCCCAGGGGTTTATTTTTATGTGACACTGTTCCTTCATAATACATGTATTTTCAGGACAGATATAAAATCCATTAAAGGCCTAGTTATTCTGCCCCTCTCCCGAGACAGATCTGTTTTCTAAAAGGACACAGACAACAGACCGACTAATGGTGCCCACAGGGCTCTGGCGGGAGGCTGTGCGTCCTGATGGGGAAGCCTGGCCGTGTGCCTTCTCCGCAGTCCCTCTGCCACCCGTTGAATCCAGCAGTTTCCTGTCCCCAGTTTACGCACAAGAATCCCCAGTTCTCTGGGGGAAGCAGGCCTGTCAAGTGACACGTCTAAGGTCTCAGACATGTGACCCGAATCTCTGGTCCTTACAGCGCCCCCAGAACTTGCCTTCACAAGTCAGAGGCCCTGGATCAGGAGATGGGGCTGCCCTCACACTTCCCAGCCACCCCCGGATGGCACCCCCAGGCCCAAGAGCGTGACCCTCCCTTGTCCCCAGTGGGTCACATGAGCGCCTGGAGAGCACCCAGAAACCAAGGGCCTTTGCAAAACAGCTCCTAATGGAAGGAAAGATCAGATAGGAAAACTGTCCGATTTTTCACCTGCAGGAACTTGAGAACATCTCGCTCAGTGGTGATGGGACACACCACATCAGAATGTCACTGGCTTTGAAAAGGGGTCAGTGGCTCATAGATGGTGACAGGGAGGGGTGTCTCTGAGGCCTGAAGCCACAGCCTTCTTACAGGAAATGAGTTTCTGCTCAGAGCCCCTTGGCTGTTTTTCTCGAGGGTGAGATGCTTTTCTTTGGTATGTATTGCAAATTCGAAAATACAAAAATAGTTGCGAGAGCCATTTAGTACCTTTTATGAAACGCAGTGGTTTTGAACAACACGCCGATTTTGATTATGCAGTAGTGAAGGCTCGGACTCGGCTTCTCTCTCCCCGGTTTTGAAACCATCTAGCAGACAGTGTGAGTAGCGCTGACGCTTGTTTTGTGAACACACGTGACTTGGTTGTACTTGTACTCTGGGTTTTGTTTTGATCTGCGGTCGGCATTCAGTGCCGACCCCCTGACGTTTGGGGACTGCATGCGCTCTGAGCGCTGGGCTGCTGGGGGCCCCGCGCTCACTCCCGGAGCCACGTCCCGCCCTGCAGCCTGGGGCCCACAGCTGTGCTGCCTGCTCGGGGACCTGGCTCCCCGTCCCCGCCACCCCCCAGCTCCCCGTGTCCCCACCACCCCGTGCCCCCACCACCCTGTGTCCCCACCACTCCGCGGCTCCCCGTGTCCCCACCACCCCGTGTCCCCACCACTCCGCAGCTCCCCGTGTCCCCACCACCCCGTGTCCCCACCTCCCCACGGCTCCCCGTGTCCCCGGGGCTCCCGGCTGGAAGCCAGCAGGACAGTGACTTCCTGGCCGTGGGGCTCGCCAAGACACGGGCCCTCCTAGAGTGACGTGCCTTCCTGCAGTGATGTTTTCTGGAATTCACATTTCAGAGAATGACCCCTCTATATTGCAGTTAAATCGGGCGAGGGTGTGATTTTTGTCGGCAGGGTTGCTGAGCATGGCGGCCCCCGTGTTTGAAGTAAGGGGAGGGCTCCCGACGGCCTTGTCCACTGCTGGAGAGCCGCCTTGCACAAGCAGCATCCGTGCCTCGTGGGGTCAGGCGACATGGGCTTTCCCCCCACCCCAGGGCGCCGGCCCGGCCACACCCTGCCCCCCCCCCCCCGCCCCAGTCAGGGACGACTGTCGCCGCCACCGGCCGTGGACGGCCAAGTGCGAGCCCAGCTCCACCGACGGAGCCCCTGCTTTGGCCCCGAGGTTCCTCGCCATCAAACACCAGCCTAAACAGACAGAAGGACTCACCGCGCTTGTAGCTCTTCCCTCCGGAGTCCAGTCTGGAAACCTAGAGACAAGACACACACACAACCATCTCCCTGCGTCTGCTCAGATGGCTGGCGGCGGGCCCGAGGGCCACCGGCCACCCCTCACCGAAGCGTCTGCCGGCCCGGCTCCGCGCCTTCTCACCAGGCCAAGGGTCTCGGGGGTCTGCCGACCACCTGCATCCCTTCATCTGGAATTCTCATTCCGTGCAGAGTCCTAGCCCCCATTTCTGGCGCACCGGTCAGTCTTGGGGATCAGGTGCAGGACTGTGTATTTTACTGAGCTCCCGAGTAAACTCCAGGACCCCCGCTCCTAGTGGAAGAGGGGACGGGCGACGCGTGCCGGAGGGTAGGTCGGTCCACACGGGGTTATCCGAA
Source organism: Nasua narica (assembly GCA_028533885.1). Taxonomy (NCBI): domain Eukaryota; kingdom Metazoa; phylum Chordata; class Mammalia; order Carnivora; family Procyonidae; genus Nasua; species Nasua narica. Next base: position 78,709,525 of record CM052808.1, on the reverse strand, counting down.
TGCACGTGCGCGTGCTCACAAACACGCATTTGAGTAAAGTCAACGAGATCTGTGTGTTTCACTAGTAAAATGACTTTAGGAGGAGGGACTCAGGGAACGTAAAATTCCATAGTTTTACACTTGTGTTGGTGTCGTCTATGTCCGTGGCTCTTCCCACATCCAGAGAACAGCAATGTTGTTCCGTCCGTGTAATGTTCCCTTCCGACGGAGCATGCTCTCCGTCCACGTTCTCCTGGATGGTCGAAACCTAACATTTTTGCTAAACTTTGCTAAACGAAAGCAGAGGCACAGAGCCGTGCTGTGGGCTTCCCAAATACGGCTGATGTTTTAAAGACCCTGATGGGTCTTTAAAAGGCCATTGACTGTGGCGTGGGGAATGCTCCGCTCCAGTTTGCAGGTCCGCCGGGATCCAGTGGGTGCAGCTCCTGCCTTGAGGGTTCCTTGGTGTTAGGAGGGGCCTTCCCATGGCAAAGTGTCTGCTCAAGGCTGCACGCAGACGTGATGCCGTGGGGCTCCTGGAGAGCGGGGCCACCCTGCGGGGAGGGGGGAGTACTGTGCAGAGGTGTGGCCTCTGCCCTGGGCTCAAGGCGCTCCCCCAGCCTCCCCCCTCCCCCCGCAGCGCCCGGCCACTCCCCGTGGGCCCGTGGCCCGCTTCCTTACATGCCTGCTCATCCCTGGCTGTCTCCAGGGTGCCCTCCTTCCCCGCTCAGCTTTTAGGGGCCTCTGATCTCTGGCTTGGAAGCATCTTGCTGACGCGGTGCTTAAATGTTCCATCGTGCCTGTGCGTCCTGGGAAACTTCAAATATGGCTTCCGTGCTTGGTGTCACTGGCCCAGCATCTGCGGCCCGGCGGGCTCTGCAGGTCTTGGCATCGTCGTGCTGTTGGTGCACCGCAGGGTCTGGAGTTCCCAGGAGGAACACGCTCGAGTCTGCTCTTCCCCCGTCAGAAGAACATCGTACGTGATTTGTTCAGCTTATGTGTTGCTTTGAAAGGCCAGATAAATTAAAGCAGCAATTTAATAAAATAAATATGCTTATATTCTAGAAACTAGGTTTCTGTGTATGTGTGTGTGTGCATGTGTGTGTGTCTGTGCATGTATGTCTCTGTGTGCATGCATTTGCATCTGTGCACGTGTACGTGTCTCTATGCATGTGTGTCTGCGTATGCATTTGCGTGTGCATGCATGTGTATGTGTGCCTGTGTGTGCAGTTGTGCATGTGTGTCGGTGTGCATGTGTGCATCCGTGCATGCACGCATGTATGTCTGTGCATGTGTGTCTGTGCATGTGTGTCTCTCTGTGCATCTGTGGGTATCGCATTTGCATCTATACATGTGTGTGTGTCTCTATGCATGTGTGCCTGTGTGTGCATTGTGTGTGTGCGTGCATGCATGTGTGCAGTTGTGCATGTGTGTGCATCCGTGCATGCACACATGGGTGTCTGTGCATGTGTGTGTCTCTGTGTGCATGCATTTGCATCTATACATGTGTGCATGTGTCTATGCATGTGTGTCTGCGTATGCATTCTGTGTGCGTTCGTGCATATGTGTGTGTACGTGCATTTGTCTGCATGTCTGTGTGCAGTTGTGCATGTGTGTACACGTGTCTGTGTGCATGTGTCCATGTGTGTGTGCATCAGTGTATGTGTGTGCATTTGTGCATGTGTGTGTGCGTGTGTCTGTGTGCACCTGTGCATGCACCCGTGTGTCTTGTGTGCGTGTGTGCATGTGTTTCTGCGTGCAGGCATCCATGTGTGAGTCTGTGTGCATGTGTGTGCATCTGTATGTGTGCATGTGTGTCTGTGTGTGCAGGGGGGTGCGGTGGGGGTGCCCTGGTTGTTTTTATTCTGGTTCCTTTCGTGTCTGAAAATGTAATAATCTGGGAAGAGCTGAGACCAAGGATTTATGAAGTATGAACACCAGCTGCACTTGTCTTCCCAGAAATCCAAAGAGGGGAAATCAAATGTCGGTGGCAGGCAGAGCGCGTCTGCAGCCTCCGTGCAGCGAGTCGTACCGCTCTCTGGAAGGGGTGCCGGCCCAGAAGGGGGACGGTGATTCCTTTATTCTGTCCTGATGTGCATATGTCAGGACTTAGGTGGGAGGGGAGAGCGATTCAGAGCCGATACCGAGAGCTGACCTCGTCCATCCCAGGCTGGTGCTGGGGACTTGCCCTGTGGAGGGGGCCGTGGTGCTCAGACCTGGCGGAAAACTTCCCCAAAATGCCATGGAATGTCATGCTTAAAGCCACATTAGGTCACAGTCCTAACGCTAGGTGTAAATATAAGTAAAAATATATAAATATGCATTTACAGAGAGTTAGCAACACCTCAATAAGTGTGCCATAGGAAAAGCACATTTTAATGTGAAGATAGATTAAAACCTGGGCAAAATTTCAAACCAATCCAAAAACAACAACGGCAGCAACTGAATTTGCTCCGGAAGCTAGGGAAGGCCCCAGCTGGTGGTTTCGTGAGGGCCGCTGAGGTACAGTCATCTCACAGTCTAAATCTCTGAGATGGACCTTCTGCTTTCATGACTCGGGCTCAGACAGGAATTTGAAAAACGTACCCCGGACTCAACCCACAGGGCTCGCCCCTGACGTCCTTCAGGGGGTGACTCCTCGTGGCCACAACAGCTGTCTTTGGGCGGGAGCCCGGAAGGAGGCTGCTCCGGGCCCCAGAGCCCAGTATCTCCCCATCCTCCTCTTTGCGTGGTCTTCCCGGTCACTGGCTCGGGAGTCCGCCGCAGAGACCGGTCTCGGGTCCCGACGCAGCACGGACACTCATCAGCGTCTGGTGGAGGCCGAGGCAGGCGGACGGGATGACGCGCAGAGGGAAATAGCAGGTGTCCACTCAGTCCTCGAAGCTGGTGAAGCCCGGGCCCCATGCAGAGCCTGTGGGCTTCAGGAAGGAAGGAAAAACAGCAGGCTGAGGTCTTAGTGCAGCTTCAGCTGCGGGCCTGACTCGTGCCTAGATGGTCCCTACTGAGCTCCCTGGCCAGGCAGCCGGCTGGTGCCCAGGGAGCTGGGCTGCCCTCTGCCTGGAGGCCCGTCTGCTGCTCCGGGGGCTGCCTGGATTGACCTGGTTTCAAGTGTTTCTATTTAACAACATTTGGACGAACATTTATTAGAGCCTGATCTCTAAATTAGCACCTTGAACAGGTAATTAATTCAGGCACAAACCCCACACCCAGAATCCATGAGCGAATTGCTGCTACGTGTTGTAGCCCGGACGACTTGTGACTGGGGATGGGCCAGCTGAGCCCAGGTGCGCGCGTCCTTGACCCCGGGTGCTCCTCGCCTTCTGAAGGGCGGAGTCCCCAACTCCATGCGGGGGTCCCCTTCCCAGCCTCAGAGGCCTCAGGGTCTGCCCTTGGGCCCCTTCGTGCGGCGTGTGTGGGGCAGGCAGCGGCTGCTGAGGGTCCGGCCGCGGGCTCTGCGTCCGGCCCCCGAGCATCCAGGCCCCCCGGCACCTGAGCCTCCTGGTCCCCGTGCAAGCAGGCGTTGTAGGTTTCCTTCTGGAGCTGAGCGCAGGGAGCCGTGAGTCTGGCCGCCGCCGTCTGTGCTCAGACTTCCTGTCTGCGGGGTCCTGGGTTCCTTCCGAGCGAGGACTTCCGTGTTTGGAGGGGACTCCGCCCCTAGATGGGCCTTCAGGGCCCTGGGTCCTCGGCTCCTCTCGGTGCCCCCGCGGGCGGACCTTGGCTGCCCGGCGCCGCTCGGCTGGTCCTCCCGGCCACGCCCACCCCTCGGGCTTCCCCGGGGCCCCGGACTGCGCTGGCGGGTGTGATGCCGCGGACACGCACGGTGTCCGAGCTCCGCCGGCGGCGCGTGAGTGCGTGTGCGCGGGCAGGCGAGTGCACATGGTAGCATCTCACCGTGGACTTGGCCTCTGGCCTCGGGAAACCAGCTGTGAGTCCCACGCGACGCGGAGGCTTTGCTTCGTCCTTGTCGGGGAACGCCCGCGTCGTAAGGTGCTGGGTGCGGTGCGCAGACGCGGTCGGAAGCCGAGCGCCGCCCCGGCCGCGGGGTCCCGAGCCCACCCTCCTCCGCCCTCCTCCGCCCCTCGCTTCCCCAGAAGGACAGCAGGCGGGGCTCCGAGAGGCCAGCTGACCCACCCAAGGCCGCCCAGCTGCCGAGGGCAGATGCGACTAGAATCCGGGTTTGCCGCCCCACGCCCTCTCGTCCCACTCTGTCCTGCCCTTTTGCTTTTTTAGGTCGGTTCTGCTCTGTCTTTAGAGGTCACCACGCCTCGTTTAAATTCTGCGGAGGGGGTCAAATTAGAAATGCTGTAATTTGTAAGGAGTAGAAAGGGTTAAGCACGTTATCATAATATTATTATGGCGATGCTGCGGGTGAGCACTGGGTATCCCATAGAAGGGTTGTCCTGGACAGTCTTCGTTGCGATGGAGCAAGAAAAGCAGAACCTCAGCCTCGTGGTACTAAGTCCGTGCCTTCTGAAAGGATATTGATCTTTTTAAGCCCTAAAGATACCATTTAGAAACCGAATGCCGTGCAGAGCCCGCGGGGAAATCTCAAGTTCAAGATTCAAGTTCTCGGCAGTCTCGTGTTCGTCGTATGCTTGTCGCACTCTCACGTTTGTTACGTACTTACTCATTTAAATGCCATTTTTCAAGTAACAGATTTAAAAGGGACTGCATTGCAGGATGTGCCCCTGTCAACCCTCTTACTGACCGTGGCCCTGCGGTGGTTTCCATGCAGAAGAATGTGAGGAACGAAGGCCTTGTGAAGCTGTCGCTGACGTCTTAGGAACCAGGAGAGCCGGCTATGAGGCGGGGAGTGCAGGAGGAGGGGCCCCTCTGACCTTCGGGCGGAGCTCTTTTCCTTAACAAACCGGAGACCCGAGGCGTCAAGAAATCCTTTCTTAGAAGAAATGAGGAGCCTTGTTGGGACCCTGTCAGTTCACGGCCGAGCTGGAGCTGGAGCTCTGGAGGTGGCCTCCCGTGTGGTGGCCGCATGCGGCCTGGGGTCCCCTGACCTTCCCTGTCTGTGAAGTGAGCACAGCCAGAGCCGTGTCTCGGCGGAGTGGGGAGACTGATGAAGAAGCCACACTCCGAAATGTGCAGAGCACGCCCGGCCCATGGTAACACCGTCCTGTCGGCTGCTGTCGGCTTCCTGACCCCAAACCCCCAGCCCCGGCCACGCATCCCACTCTCCGGGGACCGTCTCCCGTCCCTTTCTGCAAATATAATGGTTGCTCACCCGCCTTCTTGATCTTTCCCTTGCGTCTCCGGAAGCGCAGACTCACCCCCGGGGAGTGGCGGGGCCCACGGGAGCCTCCGACCGTGTCTCCGGCGGGACCGTGATGGGCTGTGACCCCACGGAGCAGCACGCTTTTCCCTTATGGGAATCTGGAAGCTTCTGGAAAGAAGTCACCCAGTACCATGCTGCTCCCCATGGGGCCCTGTGGGGGTTGGTGATCTGAATCTGAACATTTCAGATCAACAGTTCTGGGACTCAGATGTTTTCTGTGTTTTCAGAAAGAAACACAGGTTTGGTTTAGTTAAGACTGTGAGGATACCCTTGGCCCCACGCCACTCAGAAACCCGTGGCCCGAGCCGACGCGTGTCCTCGCTGCACGGAAGCAACCGGAGCCGTCGCCATCAGGGAGTTTCCGACCTGCTCCGCGGTGGGTGGAAATGTGCACGGGCTCGAAGGCACCTTGTCTGTCCTGCGGTCACCAGCCCCCGCCCTGAGCGATGCCCGGAGTGCACGTGTTTCTTCTCACGGCCACGGACCGTGTGCTGGGTTGTGTGGCGCTCGTGGACCTGTGGTCAGGGCGTCGGCGTGGCTAGTCACCGGAGCTGGGGTTCTGGGCCAAGTGGCGTGTGCGTACCTACCCGGTAATGCCGTCCGCCTGAGTCCCTGCCGGGGCTCAGCAGGGAGACGCCGGGGGAGGCAGCCCGAGGGCCGGTCGCGGAGGCCCCTGCTGGGGTTCGTTAGCCTGTGACCGCGGTTCCAGCCGCGGGTGTCCGGGTCGGGCCCTCGTGCCCGGCCGACCCGCGGGAGCCCCCAGGCGCTGGGGGGACGCAGCACTCGCACGCAGTGATGGTCTCCAGCACCCCCAGGCCTCCAGACCCCCGCCCCCGAGGGAGGGGAGGGCCCGGTGCGCCCGAGCGGGTTCTCACCAAGCGCCAGAAGGGCCGGTCGAGGCGGGCCGGGTGCCAGGCTCCAGGCCAGCTTCCTCGGACCTGTTTCTACACGGAGGATGGTTTCTGCCCCTGTAAGAGCTACGAAATCAGACCCCTCACCCGGTCCCAGAACCGGGCGTCTGTCAGCGAAGGACTCGGAAAGCGACCGTCACTCCAACATCGCGTGCTGCCGTGCGATCCGCCGCTCGTGCCCTCCAGCAGCGTGCCGGGTGGCGCGGACGTCGGTGCCCCGGGCTGGTGTTTCACGCTCCCTCGAGGCCAGGCCTGATGCCTCTTCGCCCACGGTCCGGACAGCCTCCAGGGACCACAGGCAGACCTCCGGCACCCTTGTTTTTCTGCAGTTCCGTAATTTCCCTTTCAAGTGGTTTCTGACGACGTTGGGCAGAGCTGTTCCGTGCCGGAAATCTTCAATCCAATGAGCCTGGAAGGAACAAAGGTCAGGCGCCGGGCTCCTGGGTACCGTGTGACGACGGGCAGAATTGTCCCCGTCCCCAAACCCAGCAGCCGGCTCTTCTCCGACGTCCCTGCATGAGTCTGGATGGAGTCGTTGGGATTTTCTCTGGTCGGACCAGCAGCCCGTGCAGAGTCCTGGAGACCGGGGAGGCCAGCCGGCAGCGCACCGTCTGGGGAGCCTTGCCAGCCCCCGCCGCGCGGGCTCGGGGCTCCAGAGACCCTCTCAGGCCATTCAGGCTGCCGTCGGAGCCCCGCAGACGGGGACTGGGAAACAGCAGACGTACCTTCTCGAAGGTCTGGACGCCGGAGGCAGGAGATCCAGGTGCCGGCAGGTTCGGTGTCTGGCGCGGGCCCTCCTGGGGGTTCTCGGGCGGCTGCGTGTTGCTGTGACCTCCCCGGAGAAGGAGCCCGGGTCTCTCCTGAGGGCGCGAGTTCTGTTCACGAGAGAGAGCTATGCCCTCGTTCCCTCCCACGGGCGCCCGTGTGACGCCATCCCATGGGATTAGTGCTTCCGCATAGGAGTGGGGGGCGGGGGGGGGGGGCAGAGACGCGCGTCCATAGCACGAGCTTTCTGGGAATTCTCAGTCTAGGGAACCTCAGCACCCGCAGGGCCTGCGCATCCCGGAACCGGGCTGCCGACTGGAAGCGGACGAAGACCCCCTATGCGGCAGCGTCAGGGGTCTCAGCCGAGACGACCCATCTGTCCCAGGACCGTCCTGAGCACCCGCAGACTCGTGGCGCTCGGTCCCTGTCCTGCCACACTCAGCCTCCACTCAAGCCACCCTCCCTGCAGGGCCTTGGCACACGCTGTGCCCTCCGCCTCCTCCCTTCTGAGAGCTCCTGCTTCGGAGTCTCTGCCGGCCGCTGCCCGTTTCCCGGTGTGTCCCTTCGCTGCTCTCGCAGAGGGCCACAGGTGGACGACTGCAAACAGAAGTATGCCCCCTCACAGATCGGGGCCCGAAGTCCAAAATCAAGGTGTGGGCAGGGCCGTGCACCCTCCGAGGGCTCCAGGGGACGGTCCTTTGCCTCATACAGCTTCGGGTGCCCACTGCTGTTCCTCGGGGTCCCCTTGCTTGTAGACCTGCAGCGTCTCTGTGCACAGCGGTCACTGGGGTCGGGCCCCCCCCAGGACCTCCTCTTAACTTCTTAGCCCCTGCAAAGACCCTGTTCCTAGTCAGGTCACAGCCACCGGGGGTCGGGCGGTACACAGATGTTTCGGGGGACAAAATACAACCCCTGGCCGTGGGAAGGGCCCCGTGACCTCCACGGTCAGGGTCAGCGCCCCTGCCAGCATCGGTGTCATGCTGTGTTTTACACGTGTGTTCCGGCTGAGCTCCCAGCCCCGCGTCTGAGTGTGTGAAAGCGGAGAGCGTATCCGTACGGACGAAGAGTCAGCCGTCCCGAGAGATGCTGTACCGTCTGGGGGGACGTCAGCTGGAGAAGCTTTTCAAATGTTTCCATTCCTGAGTCTTTTAGCTGCTTCTGAGATAGGGGATTTTAAAAACGGGCTCCTAAGCCGCGAAACGGCACGGGTGTGTGCCCGTCAGTCGCTGTCCCCAGATCGGAACTTCCGTGGGGACCGCATGCGAGCGCCCCCCACGCGGGGGGAGGCCGCATGTGGCGTGTGCGGACCCGAGGGCCCGGGAGGGCTTCCTGTCGGAGCGCTTCCCCCGGAGCACGGGTGAGTCATCACCCAGGAGGGGAAGTGGAAGGAGGTCTGCAGCGCTGACGAGTTTCCCTCAAGTGACACGGAACGGGAGAAGATGGCAGGATGGGGCGGCCGGCGGTTTTCTCTTCGTGTTCCGCTTGCCGCGTTGGCCGACAGGTGCATGCATGGGGCGTCCTGACGAGCGCCAGGAGCACAGCAGGGTTGTCCAGGAGCACGGGGTCCCGAGGTTAGCGGTCCTCCTGTGCGGGGAGACGACGGGAGGGGCGCTCTCCCGTGGGAGGGTCAGCCTGCAGCTCTCCCGTGAGTTCCTTCTGTCTGTGGTTAGCATTCCCGAAAAGGAAAGGAGGCTGCCCCTTTGGAAATGTCACTGCCTCCTGTTTTAGGACCTTCCTTCTGGTGACCCCATTCCTGAGGTTCCCTGATCACGCTCTAGAGTCTAAGTTCTACAGTTTTTCCTCTTAGTACCCAACCCTCAGTTCGGAGGTCGAATGAGCCTCTTCGGCGCAAACGCTCAAACCCATAGTTTTCCCTTGCTTTCTGTCCTCCAGAAGGTATGGTTTGGTCACCTCCGAAACATGACGACACACTCTTGCACACCTGTCAGTACGCGGACTGAGCCGCTCCTCACAGCGTGTCCCGGGTGCGGCTGCTGGACCCCCGTGGCCAGGTGCTGGGGCCCTTCGGACCCAGGCCCCGGGTGGATTGGGTGAAAGCCCCCGGGACGAGGACCTGGAGGCTCTTCTGCAGCCGGGGACGGCTGTCTCTTGCGGCTGCCGTTGGCAGACTTCTCCTTTCCTGCTGCCCCACCAGTTGCCTAACTTCCTGGGTCGGGCTGGTCCCCGGAGGGGCCTGAGCTCTCGTTTGGGGCCTCTTGTGTGGCGTCACTCCTGGGCTTCTCGGGGGCCGCCGGTATTCTTACCCCCTTCTCTTCCCTCGACCTTGACAGTTGGAGAGGATGCCCATGGCTGGGTCCCTGCGTTCCGGCGGCTGCATTACCGCCCCCCCCCCCCCAGCTCCCCAGGGTCACGTGCACCTGCAGGGAGGGGCGGGAGGACAGAAACCAGCAGCACCTAGAGCTCACCCTCGGCCCTCCGGCCGCTTCCCTCTCGCGGTTTGAAAGGAATCAGAGGCTCAGAGAGGTGGTGCTTGTTCCCCCCGTCACACAGCGCCGGCCGGGATTGGCACCTCGCTCGGACTTGCCGTGGCTGCACCTGGAAACGTCAGAATCCCAGCAGGATGCAGTGCTCGCCTCACGCCCCCACGCCCGTCAGCCCCGTCAGCCGCCCGCAGTGGGGGCTGTCTGCGGGGTCCTTCAGGGTCTCCACCAAGGGCCCGGGGGTGGTGCCGGCTGCAGGAGGGTGGAGTCTGACCCGCGAAGGCCGCACGGTCAGCACTGGCTTGTGACCTTGAACAGCCGATGCTGGATTTTAGCCGCCGAGCCTGCTCCCGCGTGGATGCTCATGGACGCGTTATGGAAGTTGCCAGTAACCCCGGGGGGCGGTTTAGGCCCCCCCCCCAGAATGGGACGTCATCCTAAGTGGTGTGGGGCGGCTCCCCTACACAAACAGAGGTCGTTCTGGTTCCCCTCCACCGCCCCGCCCCCCCTTCCCTTCTTTAGTATTTCACAAGAAGCTTCTCAAATTACTCAAAACCCTTCAGAGTCAGCTGGCTCCCAAGCAGCATTCCACATGTTCAAAATTCTCCGTTTAGTTAATTGCAGAAATGAAACGGAACGGGGGACGCCTGCATGGCCGGGTCAGGAGAGCGAGCGACTCTTGATGTCAGGGTCATGGAGTTCCAGCCCCACGTTGGGGGCAGGGAGGACTTAAAAAATTAATAAATAAACTTAAAAAAAAAATGCCGTGGACCAAAGACGACTGGCTGGTGTCCCACTGGTTGGTGTGCAGCTGGTTCTTCTCAGCGTGTTCGGGAGGCCCGCGGGCGGTAGTGAGCTCTCCGTCACAGGCCCCTCACGGAGCTCTCGAGGGCACAGTTAGACCCAGCGAAGCCAGTGCCCGAACTCGTGTGCATGCCGTGGCTTTGCCCGCAGTCCTACGAGCTACCCCTGATCCTCGGGTGCCTTGGAAGTCCCCTCGTCCATGACGAACGTCCCAATCAACGATCCTGCGTCCCTTGTCACCTTGTGTTTCTTGTCTTTCTCTTCAGGCCAGGATGCACATTGTGCGTTTGAGGCGAGAATCTGCCGGCGTAAAATGGTGCATCTAAAGTAGATTATCCTGCTAGTAACCCGAGAGGCGCGCAGCCCTCCCTGCTCCTGCAGCGTTCAGAAGTCTGACCCGGACTTCGTGACTTCCATCAACCCTGGGTAGCCTTGAGTTTTCTAAATATTGATTAAATATTTCAGGAACAAGGCTCCCAAGTGCAGCCTCAGGTTTTGCTTCGGCGTGTGAGGACGCTGGGATCAGGAGAGACCAGCTTGGCAGAAGCATTACCGTTCTCCGGGAGGGTCGGCGTGGGCGCGTCTGTCATTGGGTTTCAGCCTCAAACACCCTTTCTCCAAAATAGCTCCACTTTGTCCACAAGCCCCTAAATATTGACATACCCCACGCTATTCTGATTTAGGTTAGGTCCTTAGGGATTTGTTTTCTGGAAGGAGGGAGACGGGAAGGGCACGCTGGCTGGAGGAAGTAGGGGTGGGGGGCAGGGGACGCCGGGTCGGAGTGCCGCCGAGGGGAGAGCGCGGTCGGTAGCGGGAGGTTCTTCATGCTCAGATGGAAGAAAACCCCGAAAGTTCAAGTTGTTGGCTTTAAAGGAAGTTAATTGTTTTTGCCTACGTTTTATTTTTCTCTGCTTCCCTTGTTTAGCCCCTCCCGCCCCCCTCCCCTTGGTGACCATCTGGAGTTCAGCGTTTCTTAGTTTGTCGTTCTCCTTTTTTCTCTTTGTTCACCTGTGTTGTTCCTACAATGCCACATATAACTGAAATCAAATGGCATCTGTCTTTCTCTGACTGACTGACTCGCTTAGCATCGTACCCTTTAGATCCATCCGTGTTGTTGCAAATGGCAAGATTTCAGTTTTTTGATGGCTGAGTAATATTCCGTTGTATTTATAGACCACATCTTCTTTATCCATTCAATAAAACATCGGCAAAAAGAGTTAACTTCTTTCAAAGCTGACAACCTGGACTTTTGGGGATTTCTTCCCTTATTTTTGTGTGTGGTGTAAGAACGCAGTCCCTTCATTCTTTTGCGCGGAGCTGTCCAGCATTCCCAACACCCTTTATTGAAGAGACTTTTCCCCATTGCATATTCTTGCTTCCATTGTCAAAATCAATGGATCATGTGATCATGGTTTTATTTCTGGGCTCTGTAGTCCATTCCATTGATCTATGCGTCTGTTGTTGTGCCAGCAACCTACTAGTTTGATGACTACAGAAATCACTACACTCTACAGTGATAGATCTCAAACTCTGGGATTGTGATGTCTCCAGTTTTGTTTTTCTAAGGTCACTTTGGCTATGCTGAGTCTTTTGTGGTTCCATACAAATTTTAGGATTGTTTGTTCTAGTTTTGTGTAAAGGCATTTGGTGTTTTGATAGGGGTTGCATTAAATCTGTAGATTTCTCTGGGTAGTTCACACATTTGGGTAGTTCACACATTTAGCAATAGCTCTTGTTGCCTGTGTCTAGTTTTGTATGACCGATTCTTATTTCTAAAACAGGGAGGGAGATCCACGAGGTTAAATGCATTGTTATTCTGTGTATTCTATACATCTGGCAAGTTCTCAATATTTAGTTAAAACCCTACGAGGAATCGGAGAGTAGCCGAACTTCAGAGGGACCGCCGCTCCCCACTTTCAGACCGTGTCTCCTGGGAGACACAGCCACCCACTCCCATTCTCTGACTACTCTGTAGACCCCAAGAGGATGAAAACGAGGTCCCTCTTTCCCTTTCCGTGCCTGTGAAGTAAAGCACCATGTGTACCCAAACCTCCGTTTTTCCCGTGAGGGTTTTTTGTGATGGTCCAATTTAAATAATCTGGTAGATAGACGATAGAATCACATCGGAGGCTGAAATTCTTTGCGAAGGTAGACTTGCATCTTTAAAAGCATCCATTTTTAAACACTAGGGTTTTTTTCGCTCTCATGCATGAAACATGTGGAATTTACCCGATCCTTCTAAGTGAGTGAGGTTTTCTCGCTGCTACAGCTGTCTGATTTACCGGAACTCATTATCGCTGCATCACCTAATGATTCTCTTCCCCGCTCTCGCTCTCACCGGACAGCGATGGCCTGGCCCAATTTCCATTTGCAGCACATGAGGCGGGAAGGCTGTTTTCTCCACAGGTGGTTGGCTGCTTACAGTCTCCACCGTGTGACTGCTCAGGACTCTCGCACAGCCTGGGAGGGACACTCGACAATGTCGTTGCTGCCTTTCTCACCCACCCCGCCGTCGGTCGGGGTCCTCGTGGATAAAGGCAGAGGCACGGTCACTCGGAGGCACCCGGGATGACGGGAGACTTTGGAAAAATTCAGATCTTAAGCAAGTTCCCTTTCCCATCTTGGGGAGCAAGACTTTTATCCTTTTATCCAGGAGTTTGCAGTGTTTTAGGAACGCTTCCCATTTTACCCTTCAAGGAGCTGCTTCACGTTCAGCAGGGATGCGGCTTCCACAGGTTGTTTTGAAGAGTCCCTTGTGGACAGACACTGAACCACTGTCCCCAAAGGGCAGCCCTGTGTGTGGGCGCTGGGGCCAGCGGTCCTGGTGGTCGGCGCAGGTCCCAGGATGAGGGAGGGCAGACAGTGGGTTGTACGATGAGTTTGGCTAAGTTCTCCAGTTTGGGGCCTTTTGGTGGAGAAAAATCATGAATTTGCTGCTAAAGTTTATGTTAGAAAAAAACAGATGTTTTTTTAAGCCAACTTTATCTTCTTTGCGAATGCTGCACATTCTTGGGATACTTACTTGTCCGATAAGCAGTCCTGGGTCTGACCTTGCAGTTTCGTGCTCCCTTGATTCCCTAAACAAGGAGCCCGATGGTCCGTTTTCAGAGTGTGGCCCGTCTGCTCTGAGCGCGGCTCAGCGCCCCTGGGGAGGCGGTGGGCCCCACACTGGGGGTGCGCGGGGTGCAGCCCGGCCGCCACAGGTCTGCATCGGTTCCTTGTGTGGGACGAGGAAACACGCTGAAGGGTCTTCGTTACTAAACAGAGCGTGGGGATGGGCTGGGGTCCCGCGTCCTGGCATTTCGCTGGCGACCGGAAGCCAACGTCGAACGTGCTAATAAGGCTTCTGGTGTGTCTCAGGTCCGGGGGTTTTAGTTTTCTCGTCTCAGAAACGGGCAAGGTGTATCTCACGGGATGGTCGCTCTGATTGAAAACAGTGTAGAAACGTCGAGAGAACTAGCCTTAAGGCCAACACCTTGTGTTTCTCTTGTAGCTTCTGACGAGCTCATCGGCGCAGGATGGGAAACCACGCGGGAAAGCGGGAGTTAAACGTGGAGAAAGGCAACAAGGTAAGAAGTGAGCCGGCTTGTCACTGAGCATACCCCTCCCGGTATGGACTGTGACTGCAGGGTTCCCGCTGAAACTATGGGGACGTTATCCCCCCCGCTCGGAAACGTCTAGAGTGGTCCTAGGCACAGAGACCAAGACCCACATGCCTCAGCCTGGACCCCAGCCCACGACCGTCCTGCTGGGCTGGCCTTTCCGGTGGCCGCTGTCCCCCATCCCTGTCCACTCATCGCCATACCATGCTTGGAAGGTACAGATAAGCAAGAGGGAAAATGCACACACGAACCGTCCAAATTCTTCCCAGTTGTCGGAAGTCATTCTGTGTCTCTCGCACGGCGTCCACCCCGTTTTCTAGGCCTCTACTCCTCTTTCTGAGGGTGCTTCCCTGCGCGGCCCTACACTCCCCTTCGTGTTTTGGCCCCCGACCTCCCCGGGGCCTCCGCTCACCAGGCTCCTGGTGGCCTCATGCTCCCTCTGGGACCTTCTCTACCATGGAGGGTCGTTTCAGATGATGAGGGAGCAGGGCTGACCCTGTGTGCGGAACGCTGAATCCTCCCTGATCGTGGGACAGGGAAGGGAAATTGCTCCGTGGCTTTGGTCCTTCACGTCGATGGAACCTTGTGCGTGTCGCAGTCAGGACGCATGGGGGTCCCGACCATCCTGGCGCTGGGGGCGGGGCAGTAGCCCCAACAGGCCCTTTGCCACGTTCTGTAGGAGGGGTTGGAATGAGGGACCGTGACCTGAGCAGCAGGGGTCCTTCTCTGCTCCTGCTTGGACTCCTTTCCTGTCTCAGCCACGGGGTCGCTGTCCATAACTTGCTTTCAGGTCCTGCCTGTTCTCGCCCAGCGTTACCTTCATTGGCACGGGCGGCGTCAGCTAATGTCTGGACGAATGATTTCTGGCCCCAGATGGCCCGGAAGGGACTCACCTGTGTATAACGTCGTTATTGGTTGGAATCCTCCCTTTCCCACAGAAAGGGGACTGATTTTATAAATACACCAATGATGCTAGTCCATACTGAATGGGGGCAGTTGTTGGTTCTTAAACCCCAAACCGATGTGTGGCCGGTCGGGCGGGGTCCGCACCTGGAGCCGAGTCTCCGTCCACCGGAGGTGAGAGTGGACGGCAGCCGCCTGCGGGGACCGGCCACCTCTGCGCCCGGGGGGACCCGCGGGCTCCTGACGACAGATTCATGGCCCCAGGTCTAAAAACCGCTTCTCGACTCGCGGGTCTCTCCTGTCGTTTGACGTTGTGAGTCACTGAAACACGCTCTTAATGTGTTTGATTCTCCCAAAATAAGACAGTGGAGCAGCAGGAAGGCCCATATGTGCGCTCCTGTTTTCTGAAAGCCGAGGTTTGACATTTGGATGCTTTAAAAAATTGGGAATTTAAGAACACTGCTTCCTGCGGGTGACTGTTCCGTGTTAAAGCTCTTCAAACACTTTTTTGGGGAGGAGGGTCTCTGTAGGGCAGCCCCACCTCCGTTCCCCTCACCTGCCCCTGCCCTCACCTCCCACACCCCTGCCAGGGACCCGCCGCGTGATGGGGGAGGGGCCCAAGGGAAGGAGTCCCTTCCCACCAGGACCTTCCAGGGTCGGGTTTCTCCCCGGGACCCAGCCCCTCCCGTCTCCTCACCGCTCTCTCCCTCCCCTGAAGAGGACGCATCAGGGTGCCGGAGGGCGTGTGTGTTCCCGAAGGCAGAGGGAGGAGGCCCCCTTTCCAGCCTTGCTCCTTAGTGAACAGGGGAGCAGGCGCAGGGCCCGGCGGCGGGGCAGAAGGGAACCCAGGCCCGCGGCCCCAGCACGAGCCGAGTGTGCCGAGTGTCCGATGAGCGTAGGGAGAAAGACCCCGCCGCGGGGGGCCGCGGGCATATTTCCGTGAATCATTCCCCGTCTTCAGAAATGAAGAAAGCCCTATCTTGCCTTTGGTTCCCTGTGTTTGGAAGAGTCCGGATGGTGCTGGCTCACTAATTTATCAGCTCGTTATCCGCGTTTCCGCTGGGCATGGGGCAGAACCGGGACGGACGCGGCCCAGCGGCCTGGCCGCCCCAGAGGACACCACGCTTGCTGCCCAAGCCCCTGGGTCTGGGCCCAGACTCTCCGCCTTCTCAGCCGCCTCCACCCCCAGAGGATCCTGGAAGAAACTGGTTCCACAGGCTAAAAATAGCCTCCTTGCCGTTGGGGAGGCTGTGCCCGGCGGACGGCCCTGGGGAGCCCGTAGGGAACCTGGCAAAGGGACAGCACACACTCGGCTCCCCTGGCTACTGCGGGGATTCGTGACCTTTTGTTGGCTTGAATAAAAGGTGTTGGACCACCTGTCCCCTGGAGAAACTGTCCATTCGCAGCAGGCCCTCAGCACGGGGTCCACACAAGACCAGCCCTCAGCGTCGTCGGGGCCGCGGACAACGGTAACTCAGACTAGAGACCATGGATGTCACTTAGGCTGCCGCGGGCGTCGAGTTCCTCCAGCGTGGGACCCTGCGTTTCCCTGCTCCCGATCTCCTACCTCACTTAAGGAAGTAGCATTTCCACTGCCCTTGAACTAACTCTTAACTGAATTCTCAGCTTAGCTTGTTTTTTGTTGTTTTTTTTTTTTTTAACACTGACATCAGTTCACTCTGGATGACCTTAAAATCTCATGATCTCTTTCTTCTTGTCTGAAAGTAGAGGGTGTCGCTGGTTAGAATCGTTATTACCGGAAGTATAAAAAATAAAGACAGCCAGTGGTCTGTCTTGACACACTTGCACATTTTCCAAAACGAGTGACATCAAGCAATGCGTTCTTTAAAGTGTCAAAAACCTAGCAAACTACAATAATCGTGGAAACCTGGTTTTCGTCTGTGGGTGGCCTGGGGGAGCCCTCCCGGGGCTCCTCCTGGTACTCGGGTTTGGCTCCGAAGTTCCCCAGGTGCAGGCCCTATTTCCGGATGTTTCTGTCTCATCGGCTTACGGAAAAATATACCACAATGAAAACCAAAATTTGAGAGTTTGCAAAATGTAGGTTCACGTCTAAATGGTGCGGTGGGGAGTAACTTCTTAGTCTGGTTTTCCAATTAAACCGGTTAGTTTTTCAGGCTGGCCTTCAGAGCCACATGCGGACCAGATGCGGATGGGACACGCAAGCACGTTGCCTCTCTGGGCGCGACCACGTCCCCCCAAAAGTCGTCCGTGTCCTTAGTCCTCATTAAAACGCACTTGCTTGACGAGACCCCCCAGGGGTATTCGCACGACACTCGGAGAGACGAGACGTCGGTCTGCAGAAGCGCACAGAGGCTCCGACTTCGCTCTTCCCGTCACCGTGTAGACCGTCTTCTCCTTTGATGGGAGAATCCCTCTCCTTTGAAGGGACTGACCGCCCAGCTGTGGCGTGGGGGCCGCCCTTATCTGTCCACAGGGTAATTCCTCAAGGCCGTTCGTCGATGGAGTCCTACGTCCTGCAACTTCTCATCCCAGCTGTGGGGTGCTGCCTGGTCTTCTCGCCCGCCTGGAAGACTCTCTTCTGGCCGCACGAGCCTCAAGAATGGGAGGTAATCGCATTTGAAACCATCACTGGGGAAAGAGGCTCCATGCCGCCGTCTCTCCTCCCCACACAGAAATTAGGTTCGCTGAGGGCCCAGCCTGTGCGAGCTCTGCTGGCGGCCGTGTCCTTGGCGTTCCTTCCCCACACAACCTGTGGGGCAGTGTGCCCAGGGGCCCCCTCCCTCCGCCAGCCCCGGGCAGGGTGCTGTCCGTGCCACGGGGAGAAGGGCACGGCGGGACTGAACCCGAGCCCTTCAGACCTCCAAGCTCTGTGGCGCTGTTTCCTCCCGGTGCCACACGTCCTCCTACACTTCCTGGTGCAAAGTGATGTGGTCACTGCAGCTGTTTTGCAGGATGGGAAGTGGCCTTACAAAGAAAGCCACTTCCTGCAGTCACCCCGACCCCAGCCCGCAGCGCTGTGCAATGGGGCTGTGGGGCCGCTGGGCACTGAATTCATCCAGAGATAGGTGATTCCAGTGGGCTTGTGGCGCCTGGACCGTTGTTAGACCCATATGTGTGCAATTTCTGTTTTCTTGGGCCAGTCGCATAAAGAAATGTTTTGAGAACTCCGATCGTTGCTGAGTGAATCATATGTTTAAAAGCTTAGGGATCTGGAGAGAGGAGGGTACGTCCTCGCAGGCCCGTAGTAGGTCGTCTGACAGGTGGAAACACCTCGACTGTGTGGCGTGAATCTTCGGACAGGGGGGTTCTGGCAGACACCCGCTGTAGCGTGTCTTCAGCAGGGTTCCAGAGGTCATTCTGTGTCCCCCGGCCTGTCTCTGTCTCTCCAGCTCGCTCGCACACACCCGGTGAAGCAGTCCTCTCCCCCTCGATTGTGGACACAGAACTGCCTTCCAGACACACGCGGCCAAGAACCCGCGATCTGGGGCTAGCGCCACCGAAGAACCAAATCTTAAATGTTTTTGAATTTTGAGTACTTCAGATGTCAATGGCCACGTGGGTGGAGGGGCAGCGTGGCCTCCTGGGTCCGCCGTGCAGGTCACTGGGGTTCTCGGAGCTCCTACAACCCTACCAAGCAAGTGTCGGCACCGTTTTGTCTGGTCTTTCTCGGAGTCATCGAGTTTTGTGCAAAAGCTCATTCTGGATGCGGAAGGTAAAATCCTCGGAGAAGCCCGAACACACATACAAACACCGGAAGCTGCCCAGGTCGGCGGTGGAGTCCTTGCACGTGCTCCCCCTGCCCCCATGCAGCATGCAGCTCTGTGTCCTCCGCGCCCCGCCCAGGACAGAACTCAGACCCGCACACGTGAGAGCGTTCAGTCCGACTGCTTCGGGGTTAACGCCCACGGGAGTCGACTCTCTGACTTGCTTCCGAGAGAACTGCAGCGAGCTCCTAAAATGATGTGGAAAACGTGCTGCTGGAAAGAAACCTTCCAAAATCCGTCAGTGGTCCCTAACCTGCTTATTATACTTCTGGAAAACTCGGAGTGGACGCGTGTCTGACCGGAGAACGGCCCCGGAATGTGCCGTGATGAGACGTCTTTTCGCAGTTGGGTTTTGTCCAGTCGTGTTTGCAGGAGGACCCAGGGCCGCCTCGGAAGGGGCAGCGCACTGCCACCCCACAGTGCCCGCGGGTGTGCCCCGCGTGGGGCGGCCACAGTGCCCCCAGGTGTGCCCCGCGTGGGGCGGCCACAGTGCCCGCTGCCGGGGAGGCTGGCGAACCTTGTGTTCGAGATGTGCAATTTTTTTAAAGATTTTATTAGAGAGAGAGTGAGAGCGAGCACAAGCGGGGGAGGGTCAGAGGGAGAAGCAGGCTCCCCGCTGAGCAGGGAGCCCGACATGGGACTCAGTCCCAGGACCCCGGGATCATGACCGGAGCCGAAGGCAGACGCTTCACCGACAGAGCCCCCCAGGCGCCCTGAGATGCAGAATTTGTTACTGATGTAAGAGAACAGTCCGACTCAACTTTTACTTTCTAGCAGATTCTGGAACGTGCTGAGTCAGCACTGCTGCCTTTAGGACAGACCCAAAGACAGTCCGTCGTCACAGCTCTGTGTAGAGACGCGACCCTGAGGTGGATTCTGATGCCTGAGGAGTAGAAGAGGGTACTTGGTTTCACCGGATATAGGAGAACACTCACAGCTTTGTCGGGCGGGGCGGCAACGAGTCTACAAACACACGTGCAATTATTCAAGATGTAAGGTGTAATTAGTAACCAAGCCACCCCTCAACAACCCTTAATCAGAATAACGTCGGGCGGATTATGAAACGGTGCCCCAGGCAGCATAAACCTGTGCGCCATCCGCCGGCCAGGCCGGGGTTGTGTGCTGGCCCAGCGCCACCCCCCTGTGTCCCCCCCGGCCCCCTTAGCTCAGATGTGGCCACGCACCGCGCCGTGTGGGACCCTTCCCCTTGGCCACGCCGGGGCCTCGGCCTTGGGCTCTTGTTCTTAGCTGGACGCACGGGGCTTTCTTCCTTCCTTGTGTGCTGTTCCCGGAGTACTCCGGCCCTGGGTGTGTGAGCTCAGGCCTTGTGAGCGAGCCGACGGGGGCAGGGGCGCCCGAGATCGCGCCCTCGTATTCAGGTGCAGTTCCGAGGGCGCCGAAGCAGGGGCCCGTGTCGCTCCGCGGGTTTCTCAGCTCCAGAGGCATCCGCGCTTGTGACGGGCGCGCCGCCGTGAACCAGCATTCAAGTTCAGCGTTGGATTTACGTCCGGCGGGGACGTGATCTCGGGTGTGGCCGGGCAGAGGGTCCCGCACGCGCCCGGGGACGTCGGCAGGTGTCGGAAGGGGCGGCCGCCTTGGGAGGCGCGAGGGACCTGCGGTCACCGCCCCCCGAGCTGGCCCTGCCGTCGTCGCCCGCGCTCACCCAGCTGCTCGACACCCTGGGCCCCGGTGCCGGGCTCCGAAATGCCACCGCGTCCCTCCATCTTCCCAGGCGCCTGCCGTCCGGACGCTGACGGCGACGAGCCTGTCCTTCCACGGGGAGACTCTGCGCCTGCTTATCAAGAAGGAAGAACTTCGTGGCTGTTAATATGACCTTCTTACAGTATTTTCAATGACGTGAAACCAAAAAATCTGGCTTTCAGGATGTTATTTCCTGTCTTTTCTCACTTGTGACTTTGGCAGTGTGGTTTTCGAAGTTTAAGTTTGGGAGCAAGAGATCTTCTGTGCTGGACTGTGTTTGTGAAAAATTATCCGAGTGCGCGTGTGTGGGTGTGTGACGTTGGGAGCCCGCCGGCCCGACTCCGTGGGATGCGATCGGCCGCTGCGTGCTCGCCTTCGCCGGCTCCGCGCTTGGGGGACTGCGACGTGCCGTTCTCCTGATGGGCAGCTTGGTGCCTGCGTTCATTTGATTATCGTACCGTTAAAGAAAAGCCTAGATAAAATTCATTTTTATGTTTCTGTGGCTTTGGATGCTTGCGAAACAGACTGTCATTTAACGCGTCCTTGATTACGATTCAGCACAAGGTGTGTGTAACCAAACCCAAGTCGTAAGGAGGGAAGGAAGGCAGGCGCGCTGGTGATGACATTACTAACACGTGCCCTGTAGGATTACAGCAACACGGGTTATTCATAGAGGTGTGTGCTGCCTCATAATTGCGGTAAGACGCTTAAAATACCAGCGTCTTCAAGTCCGGAAGCGAAGGCGAGCTCCAGTGTTGTCTTCGGAGGTGTTGTTGTCTTCGGAGGTGTTGGAGCGAAGGCTCTGCTAGCACGGCTCTCACGCTCTCTCCCTGCAGCCCGGCCGTTCTCTCCTGCCCCCGGCGCGGGCCACCTCGCACCTGCTGCCCCTTGCCTGGGCAGCCAGCTCCTCCCCTCCCCCCGCCCTCGCTGGCCCCCGGATGCCCCCTCGGAGCTGCCGTCTCACTCCCCACCCCCACGGCTGGCTTCCTTTTGTTCCTCCCGGGGCTTTGCTCGAGACTCCGGCGTCCACCCTGAGCCGGTTTCCGCACCCACGAGAGGTGCTGGGGGGTCCAGCCGGCCCTGAGCGCTGAGCGACCGTGCCAGTTCTGGCTTCTCCTTTGTCTGCGTGTTGGGCGCTGCTGTCCCCCGGGCCCTGGGCCAGGGGTTAGGGATGCCATTCTGCACTCAAAGTGGAATCTATTTATTTATTTTTATTTTGTTTATATTTTTTAGAAAGATGCTTTTTTTTTAAGATCTATTTGACAGAGAGAGATAGCAAGAGAGGGTCCCCTCCCCGTCCCCGCCCCTGCGTGCCCTGCTCCCCTCCTCCTGCGGGGGCGCTCTCGGACACCGCCAGCTGTGGGTGCCCTTGGCCTGATTCATCTCAGGGAGGAAGAAATGGGAGGAAATGGCAGGAGCAAATGCACGTGTCCTTGTCTTTGTGAAGCAAGGCCATCACCAACACCACCACGAACGGGCACGGAGACAGCCGGTGAGTGCTGGGCTCCCGCCTTCGCCGTCCTGGCTCGCTCCCCCAGACGCTAAGAGCGCTGTGCCCTGCGGCGCTCTCTCCATCCCCAAGTCGGGCATGAGTCGCTCCTGTTCTCACCGGCAATGGCTGTGGTTCTGGGTGTGCTTTGCGTCCAGAGTCACGGGTCTTAGGATTTCTGCTTTTTGTACCAGACTAATAAAAGAGCCGTAGGGACCACCCCTCCCACACCAAATTAAATAAGTTGAATGCAAAATCTTTTTGTACCCTTCTAGTCTACTTTGTGACCATTTTAGTGGTTTAAACAGTGGTTTATTGCAATGCGTTTCAAAGTGAAGTGGGACGAGAGATTTGTGCACTATTCCAAGAGCAGGTAATAAATACGTCTTTTTGATGAGCCATTTTTAATACGCAGACTCTGCTCATTTCCTTGTTGGAATACAGAATAGTTGCTCTGTTTAGGAACATTTCTGTTTCATGCCTTTCTTGTCAAGTCTTCAGTGTTTGAAAGAAAACCAGCTTCGATTTTATGTTTTTGTTCCTGAGCCTATAACTGTGCTCCAAACACAAGGAGACAGAAGGTGTTTTTTTTAAGTGCCGGCTCCTGCCATGATCAGAAGTATGGCTTCCTGCACAACCACGAGAACGCCGCCCGATCAACAGCTGTCCTCGGTAACTCGGCCACCACGTGACCTGTCAGGGGGGGCTTCATGCTCCGCAGAGAGGTTTTTCAGAATATTTTTGTAACTCTTGTCTTCATCTGACTACACTCTGACTTAATTTTATCCTCGATTATGAAACAAGAGGAGGTCTGTGGCTAGAAAAACAAAATTTCTCCCGAATGCGCCTTTTCCGAATGAGGGATCAGTCTTACAGCTCCTTTCGATTGGACCTATCGGCACTTGTACGCATAACATTCTCGGAGTGTAGTTAATCTCATAACGGAGTCCAGGTGACTCATTTTGGTGCTGGACGGGGAGAGACAGGAGGCAGCCTGCTTCATTCCTCCAGCCGGAAGAGCGCGCCGGGGCGGGTTCGCTGCCCTGATCCCGGGGACAGCGGGGTCCGGCTTTGAAGAAGAGCATCTGCAGAGTCAAGCGATAATCCCATTTGCAGCACCAGTTTGTTCTCTTAGAGCAAAGGCGCCAAAATGCGGGTGCAGATCCAGTTTGGGGGGAAATGCCTCTCTTTTTCCTTCTTAGTGCATTAGTATGCTCATGCTTTTTGCTTAGAAGATTTTACGTCCACCTTATTTATTTATTTATTTGTTCGACAGAGAGAGAGAGAGATCACAAGTAGGCAGAGAGGCAGACAGAGAGAGGGGGGGAGGCAGGCTCCTGCTGAGCAGAGAGCCCGATGCAGGGCTCGATCCCAGGACCCCGAGATCATTACCTGAGCCGAAGGCCGAGGCTTTAACCCACTGAGCCACCCAGGCACCCCTCCACCTTTTGAAAGTGCGGAAAAAAGTAGATAAAGATTTGTGAAACAAATAATGATGGTTGATGGTGTGGACCCTGCCAGCTGAGGGCCAGACCGTGGACAGGCTTCCCAGGCAGGGCTGTGGACGCCCACAGCAGCCGTGTGAGGTAGACCACCTACCATCGGCACCCTGTGAGGTTCCAACATGACCGCTCATCAGTGAGGGGGCTGAGCCACACGGAGCAGAGGAGTAGAGTCACGGAATCGGAAAGGTTAGCCTTCAGTGCCCTTCTGCCATTTCTGCATCATAGGAAGCCATTACAGAAACGCGTAGGGCTATTAGGGTCCCGTGTTTAGAGGAGTTAATTAGGACCCTTAGGTTTTTATGACATAAAACTAAAGGAAACATATTCAGCTTCAAACTAAGAAGGTCTGAGTTTTCTATCACCTTATTCTGTTCTCAGGAATGTAACTTATCCTTTCGAACTGAATGACTGCCCTCCCGAGTTACCTTTAGTGCATTTTAATTGAACATGCAATTCACTGTTGAACTCTAAGAGCTACACTGAACGGCCCGTGTCTCTCTCCCTGTCCCTGACTGCCCCTCCCCCTCACACCCTTCTTTATATGACCATCCTCCTTATTTAAGACTGGGCCAGCTGATAGAGCAGTAGCTTCCAGGAAAAAATATGTGTGTTCCTCAAATAGAAGTCAGTGTGTCCAGTTACGCAATGGGCCTCAATAAACAGATTTACCGTGATGCGTGTTAATACTCATTTTGTTGTGACTTCCAAAAGTCAATGCTTAGATCGAGCCCTGAGCTCATTTCTTGGCCATCATTATTTGAAGAACACTGCGGTCCTAATTACACTACAAAACAGTCTTGGCAGAGACGGGGGTGCTAACACTAAGTTGTTACGAGAGCCACTTTGGCAGCTGATGACTCCATAAACCCCCTCGAATTCGGAGTTGCACATCCCTTGCCGTGACGCTGGGACCTTTCCCGGGGAGCTACCTGCACACTGAGACCTGAGTGCTTCTCAGACTCACCCCCCGGAAGTGGAATTCACACGCCA
Source organism: Nasua narica (assembly GCA_028533885.1). Classification (NCBI taxonomy): domain Eukaryota; kingdom Metazoa; phylum Chordata; class Mammalia; order Carnivora; family Procyonidae; genus Nasua; species Nasua narica. Next base: position 78,685,402 of record CM052808.1, on the reverse strand, counting down.
TATCGCACCCTCGCTGAAAGCGAACGGGGGGGGGGGGGGTCAGTAGATTTGTAGACACACAGGACAATCACAATGATTTTAGAATATTGACCTCACCCCAGAAAGAGTGCAGGCTGTTTCCACCTCACCCTCCGTGCCCCGGCCCTCAGCTACCACGAATCTTCCTGTCCCCGAGTGTCCCTGCTCTGGATGCTTCACGTGAATGGAATCATATGGCGTGTGGTCCTTCTGTCCGGCTCCTGGGAACAAAAGCTCGTGTGCAAGTTTTTGTGTGGACATGCGTTTTCATTTCTCTTTATGTACTTTCCCGATTTAAAAGCCAAACCTGGGTTTTCATGTTCTCTCATCATTAGAAACACATGCTCTCTGTGTTTTCCGGATGCCATTCCGACAGCAGGTCCAAGAGGGGAGCCCTGGCTTCGGCCCCTCAGCTCACGGAGACTTGTCGCCCCGGTGTTCTATCCTCCTGGGGTCCGCAGGGTTGGACAGGAAGCCTTTTCTGTGCCTCTGTTCATAAATTCATTCAAGTTAGTCACCGTCCCCAGACGGGGAACTAACCAGCCGAGGAATTAGAATAAAGTCTTCCAAAATTTTCATTTCCTACATTTCAAAAACCAATCTGGGATCTTGGCACTAAATCCCACGCGGTCCCGGTGGAGGACGAGCCAGCTACCGTGAGGAAGGGTTCCTCGCCCTTAGCCTCACAGCCCTGGCTTCACCGGGTCTGGGCTGTTTGGGGCATGGTGTTCTTTTTTGAATAAATAGTTTTATTGAGGCGCATTCACATACCGTAAAATTCGGTCATCGAAAGCACGCAACTCGGTATTTTCTAGTATATTCACAGGATTGTGCAGCCGGCACTGCAGTCTGATCTTAGAACATATTTGTCGCCTGTAAGAGTCCCGGCACCCACGGGCAGTCCCTGCACCTACCGCCGGCCCCAAGCGCCCCTACTGTCCTTCCAGTTCGTCTAGAGTTGGCTGTTTCGGACGTTTCACACACGCGTGTGCGTCACTAAGCCCCGTGGCGTTGGGCCACCAGCTCCTGTCATAGGACAGCGTTTCCAAGGTTCACCCACGTGCCAGGTGTCCATTATTAATGAATACCGGCCCACTGCAGGGAGATGCTGCGTTCTCTCGACCCGTTCACTCGCTGGGGACATTGGGGCTGCTTCCCCCATGTGGTGTTAGGAATGTGCTGCTGTGAATGCTCTTCGCAAGTTTTGTGTGGACGTGCTTTCTCATTTCTTGTGGGCATTTACTCCTAGTGGGTTTGACGAGTCCTCTGGTAGCTCTACGGTTAACTGTCTGGGGCCCCATCAAACTGTCTTGCATGCTGGCTGCACCACGTATGAGCAATGCCTGGGGGTTTCAACTGCTTCACACCCTGACTGGCAGTGACTGGGGTCCATCTTTTTGGCTGTTTCCATCCTAGCGGATAACGTGGCGCATCTTTTCATGTGTTTATCAGCCATTTGAATGTCTTCTGTAGAGGAACTATTCAAATTCTTTGCCCATTTTTAAAAAATTGGGTGTTTTGTTTTCATTGTTGAATTGTAGGAGCTCTTTATATATTCTGGACAGTAGTTCCTTATCAGATAGAGGAATTGAAAGTATTTTCTCTCTCTAGGTTGTTCTTTTACTTTCTTGATGGCATCAGTTGCAGCACAGTTTTAAATTCTGATGAAGCCTAATTTGTTATGTCTTTTGTGGCTGTGCTCTGGCCTCCTATCCAAGAGCTGTTGACACTGGGACACTTGTTCTAAATTAAATCCGATTCTCACCTTGGGGTCTCTAGTCTGGTCATGTTGTCTCTCCTCTCAAATTAAACTCAAAAGAGTTTCGAGGACTTAAAAAGTATTTTTATAAAGAATTTATTGCCAGCAAACACACCAGTGAATGGATTTGTCGTTCTCTCTTCCTCTCAAATACTTCTCTTTGTCTCGAACAGTGGCTCTCAACTAGGAGTGACTCCCTTCTCCCATCAGGGACATTTGTCAGCATCTGGGGACATTTCTGGCTGTCACAGCAGTAAGGTACCATGAGCATTTCATGGGTAGAGGCAGGAGATGCTGCAAAACGTCCCACGATGCACAGGAGAGCCTGCACCGCACAATGAATACTTTCCTGGCCCACATGTCAAGAAAGCCACATGGAGAAACCCCAGTGTAGACTCGGGCCCGATGTTGCATTAATATCCCCACTCTGCTCTGATTCCACATCAGAAGGGACGTGCCTTTGAGATGAGCCATGAGTCTGCGTTTTGTCTGTCTTCACATTCTTTACTTTGATCCTGAAAGCTTTCGGTGTTTCGCTGCTATCTGTTATTTATCCAAACCCCGCCTCGAGCAAGAGGAAGAAAGTTTCTTTTATTTTTAAGAAACAAACCAAAAATGCTGAGTAATTACTGCGAGGGTTATAAGAACTGTTTAACCCCCCACGCACAGGCGTGCAGAGACACGCATAGACACACTCTCACATTTGTACACGCGCACACACACACGCACAGACACACGCACAGACACACAGACACACACGCACAGATACACACATAGAGATACACACATAGAGATACACACACAGAGACACAGACACACACGCACAGATACACACATAGATACACACAGAGATACACACACACACACACAGACACACACACAGAGACACAGA
>CM052808.1:78645359-78682233 GCA_028533885.1 Nasua narica | reverse complement strand
AGATACACACATGGATACACACACAGAGAGACACAGACACACACGCACAGATACACACACAGAGATACACACACAGACACACACAGACACACACACAGATACACACAGACACACACGCACAGATACACACACAGATACACACATGGATACACACACACAGAGACACAGACACACACACACAGATACACACATAGAGATACACACAGACACACACACAGATACACACAGACACACACACACAGATACACACAGACACACACACATGGACAGATACATACAGAGATACATAGACCCAGAGAGACAAATACACACACACACACAGACACACACAGAGACACAGACACACACACACACACAGACACACAGACACACAGACACACACGCACAGATACACACATATACACACAGATACACACAGACACACACGCACAGACACACACACACAGATACACACATGGATACACACACACAGAGACACAGACACACACATGCACAGATATACACATAGAGATAGACACAGATACACATACACGCAGACACACAGATACACACACACACATAGATACACACAGAGATACACACACACACAGAGACACAGACACACACATGCACAGATACACACAGACACACACACACAGATACACACAGACACACACACATGCACAGATACATACAGAGATACATAGACCCAGAGAGACAAATACACACACACACACACAGACACACACAGAGACACAGACACACACACACACACACAGACACACAGATACACATACACGCAGACACACAGATACACACGCACAGACACACACTCTCTCATACTCAGGAATTTTTCCTGTGCTGACACGTTATCCCGTGGTTTCAAACGCGCTGTGTCGCCCCCTCGCCGTAACAAGACGGGAGGATTTCAGCACCCGCGTAAGACAGCGGTGCTCTGGTCCTCGCCCTGCGGGCGCTAGTCCATGAAGAGCCACTCGCCCCTGGACCGCGCGGCCGGAAAGGACCTCTCCAGTGGCTTCCCACCCCTGTGCCGGTGGCAGTTACGTCCTTGAGACGTCCTTGAAGGGCTGGAATCGCACGTGTACACGGCCAGCCCGCACGGGGCCTGGATTGGTTCCGAGCACCAAAGAATGTTTTGCCTCTTAAAGAAAATACGAGAGCGCAGGGCAGGTTTCCCCGAGAGAGAGCCCGCCCCGCTCCCCGCAGACAGGCCGGGGAGCTCGCTCCGCATCCCGGGCCGAGGGTCACCCCGGCAGAGATGCCATTGCTGCGTGACGCTCCCCTCGTCGTGTCTCTAGCTCCGGCAGGCTCCGTCTGTGCGGCCGACCCTTCTCCCGGCTCACAGAGCTGCCTTCCCGGGAACGTGCTGTGCCAGGCGGGTCCTGGCAGGTCCCAGGAAGCCCCAAGTGGGGCCGGGGGCACAGGGGCTGGTGCCTCCCCCACATCGGGGCACACGAGCCAGAGCCCCAGGTGTGGCCCCGGCGCTGTGAGGCTGTCTGGGCTGATGGAGGTGAACCGTGCCCGCCAGGGGGGCTGCATTCCAGCGCCGTGACCTTGAGCAGTAACCCACCCATCAGGACTGCTCTGCTGCCCTCCACGCCTCCCCTCTGCCCCGTCCAGACCAGAACCCCCTTTCTGCACATCTGCCTCGAGGTTTCCGTCTGGGCTCCAAGGAGCGTGGTTGGTGGGCCCAGAGCATCGGGACTAATCTTGGCTTCTGTGACCTCAGTGGGAAAATGGGCCGGTTGAGCTGTGTCTGAAGTCTTCCTCGTTTTGTGTCCCTTAAACACCTCTGAGAACCGCTGCCCTGCCCTAACTTTTAACTTGAGGCTAAAACATGTGGACTTGGGTGTGACGGTGAACAGTTGATGCCCAGACGGTGCGCCATCACGGGGCTGGAGACGTTCCCCGGGTTAGTTTTCAGCCCCCCACCCCCCAGTGCACACCAGCATTCCGCAGGAGGGCCCAAGGCTCCCTGGCATCTCTGTGCGTGCGGCAAGCAGAGCCTCAGGATGTTCGCATAGTGAGCAGCATGGGAAGACAGAGACGGCGACCCCTCCGCAGCAGACGGGTAGCAGGTGTGCTCTCTCTTGTAAAGGCGTCGGCTTCCCTCAGCCAGGGTCCCTCTCCTACAGCGCAATCCCGCACCCGTTCGGACGGCCGTCTGAGCCATTCCCATTGACTTGTAAGAGCTGGGGCTTGGCTTCCATGGCCTGTGGGAGCCTGTAGGACCCTGCATCCCCCCTGATGGGATGCCGGGACTGCTGTGAGTTAGGAGCCATCCGTCGTCTCTAACCCGGGAGTCTCCTGTCTCCTGTGCTCACTCAGCATCCGAGACACTGGCCGGCCGGCTTGTTAGCTGCACGGAGCTAAGATCTTAGATTCTTCACCACTGTCAACACCAGCCCGGTGTCAGAAAAGTAGATAATGCCAAAATTTCTATTTTACGAACTGGTCTTGTACACTTATCTTGCAAAACATCATGAGCATTATAAAATTTTTATGGTGAATCACTGCGTGAGTTTTCGTCTAAGGATCTCAGGAAAAGTAGGTGGGAGGTGTTTCCTACACCACGTATGCACAACGGTGGGACGGAGCTTACGCGCCCCACACTTCATTTCACTGAACACGGGTCCAATCTTGGCTGGCTTAATGGTTTCCAGATTTCATTTCTGAAGTGTCCACTTTGTTGACTGCAGTGTCAACGCCTCCAGGCAGCCCTCTGTCTTGCCTCCAGCCCCCGCGCCAGCACAGGGTTTGAGTGGGAACTAGGGAGTGAATAGGAACACAGTCAGGGGACTCAGACCAGATAATCCTCCCTGTTTCCCACAACTGAGTCTTGAGATTCCCACAATTTCTTGAAACACTAGACACTGGCGGTCACCCGGACACAATTTGAGGATCAGGACACAGCAGGGCAATGACTCTCTGGGTCCCGGGTCACGGGGACTGACCCTCTCACGTATCTGCGTGTTCTGTGTTTTATTATTTACAGGGAGCTCTTGTTTCTTGACCATGAAAGTTCCATTCCATTTGGCACACATCGCCTTGATTGTGTTTTGCTTGTGGACATTTCGCTTATTGAGAATGTGTTATTCGTAAGGATATATTTTATATTCATGGAAGAGCAACAGCATCACAACTCAGAAAAGTCTTTTTATTTGGGCGGAAATTAGTCAGCGGATGTCCCAGGGCGATGTGTGCTTTCCGCACACTCCGCGGGCTCATCACTCAGGAGGCGGGAGGAGGTCCCATCTGTCCTCGCGCGCCCGCACGGTCCCCCTGGGGCCCCTTCGAGGAGGAGACAGTGGGCGCGGGGAGAGCAGTCGGCACCGGGTGCAGCCGGCCGATGCAACCATCTCTTTGCCCCACGGTGGCGGTGCCCCGCTGACGCCAGCAGAGATGGCGAGGTTGTGTGACTGTGTCATCGACCTGTAGTTCCTAACGGCGGGGTGACTCACCTTAAATATCAAGCCTTCACTCTGAGACCTCGGGGGCCTCTGCAGTGAGGGGAGCTCAGACCCACCCCGGGGAGGGGGAGGAGCTGAGGGCCAGGGCAGGGAAGGGGCGAGGGCCGGCAGGGGAGGTCCTGCCCCCACGCTTGGACCCGCCTGGCCCCGAGGGCGGGAGGCTGGAGGGGGCTTTCTCGGCAGAGGGACAGCTCGGAGTCTGTTGTCCTCTGTCCCACGGGAGAGGCTGTGAGTGTTTATTCCCGTTCCTGGAGACTTCCTGCTTTCCAGAACGCCCCACACTGAAAACTGCTTTTTCCTCAGTGCTGTCGATATGCTAGAAAATACCATCTTACTCCCGTTTCACCGTGTATCTCTTCAATGGCCAGTGAGTTGGAACACACTAGTCACTGGTAATAGTTATTTGATGAGACCGCTGGATCTCAGTTCGGGAAACACCAGGTTAGTTTACCGACCAACCGGTAACGGCAAACCCCTCCCCTCCTCCGTGTCGTGGGTGTTAATTATCAGGACGCCTCATCACATTGGCTCTCATCTGCTTGTGGGGACAAGGTTACCAATGTCATCCATTCCTGCCTGCTCGGTGGTAGAACGGAGACCCCGCACCTGTTTGGGGTGGAGGCTTCCACAGGGACCTGGGGGACGGGGATGGGGAGCAGGAGGCCTGCTGCTGTGAATCCGGAGGGCTGGTCTCTACCTCCCCAAGGCCACCGAGGTCCCCTGCCGCCTGGGCCTCGCCTTCTCTCTCACCTGCCGGCGGCCTGCACGTACCCGTCCCTACCCAGGAGTCTGTCTCGGTCTGAATCAGCCCGTCTGCGGTGGAGGTGACAATGCATGGCCTCCTCACGAGAAGACTCCTATCAGGACGGTTTTTGTTGCAAGGGGCAAACGCCACTCAAGCCCCGAGAGCTGGGAAGGAGGGGCCGGTACAGAGATGGGAAGTGCTCAGGGGAAGGCCCGCTGGTTTCACGAGGAGCATCTCCCCCTACACACTCCCCGCTCCCACGCAGGTGTTCTGGTCCACCTGGCCCAGGGGGCCCAGTGCCGTCAGTGTCCCCGAGATGGCAGCAGTCCGGCTGGGCCCCAGGAGTTCCCTGCCGCCCTGGGGGCCGCGTGCCCGCTCTGGAGCCTTCCAGAGACCTGCCGGAGCAAGGGAGGGGGGTCCCTCGAGGAGGGCAGCCGGAAGCCCGGCCGGCCGAACGCTGTAGGACAAGGACAAAGCTGGGGGAGGAGGCAGCTGGGTGTCAGGGCGGAAAGCAAGACTGTCACCTTCCTCCCAGAGTTTCCATTTTCACTTAGCAAACACTCATAGCACAGTTCCTGTGTGGCAGGTATGTTCAGAGCACTTACAAATAATAACTTTCTTACCCCCGTTACAGCCACAACCTGCAACCATACATTATCACTGTTTCCTCTCTTATGGAAAAGGAAACTGAAGCACAGAGAGGTCAAGTGACTTGTCCAAGGTCACACAGCTAATAAAAAAAGCCAGGCCAGAGTGTACTCCCTAGCAGTCCGGCCCCCCAGCTTACAGCCCTGGTGACTGCGCCTGTCCCCCTCTTCAGAAGGACAACGAACTAGGGGAGGGATACTCGTCTCTCCGTCCTAGCTGGAGACTCAGGGAATGAGAGAGGGGCCTGGGAAGAAGTGATGCAGAGAAGGGTGGAGGCCAGAGAGAGGCCGTGGGGAGCCATTATCTGGGAATGTCCCCTTGTGCCAGTGGCCCCCGGGCTCACGCAGCGCTGGTCATAACCCAGAAAAATGCAAACCAGAAAAATGTCAACGGTCACAAGCAGGAGCCTAGTGGCGCTCATGGGAGTAACTGAAGTGCGGAGCACATGCTGTGGCCACGAGGGCAGGTCAGATGGTGCTGTGTGGGCCGCGAGAAGCCACCTCCGGGGTTCCTGGGGGCGGCAGCGATGCGGACCTGGGGGGGGGCGCGGTGAACCGGGGGGAGGGGGACGTGGTGATGCAGAGGGGCGTGGTGATGCGGGGCGGGGGGGCGCAGTGATGCAGAGGGGTGCCGTGATGGGGGGTGGAGGGGTGGGCGGTGATGGGGGTGTGGGAGAAGGGGGGTGGGGGCATGGACCTGCGGGGGGGGGCAGGGGCAGACCTTTCCACTCGGCCCTGGGCAGGGTCTTTTGCAGTGGCATCACATGAGATACAATCGAGTAAACAGGAAGAAACTAAACCCTATCTACCCTATAACTTAAAATTTAACTTAAAAGGAACGTGCACCCAATGCTGCAGGTGGGGCTCCGTGACAGAGAAGGGAGGCCGGCCCACGGCACCCGACCTCTCCTCTGGCCTCCGGGCGCTGCGTGGACCTGGGCATCGCTTTCCGCCCCCGGAAGGGCCGGTTCTGGCACCCGGGCTGCCCTGCCTGGCTTCCAGGCCGCCCAGACTGGAATTCACGGAAGGCGGGTTCAGAGTCAGCTCCTTGTGGTGCTTCCATCCCCCTGCACCGCAAGCAGGGGCACGGCGGGCGGGCGGGCGTGCTCCCGGAGCACACGCGTGATGATGGGCGGATGTATGTTAACCCAGGTGCTACTCGTTTCTTTTCTATGAAAATATATCCCCCGGCACAAGAGCACGCTTGCGAGCCCAGGCAGGGAAGAGAGGCAGCAACTCCGAAGCCCGTGCAGAAAACCCACCCGGAACCCAGAGATGCTCACAGCGGGACGATGAGCAGGGGAATGTGATTATCCGCGAACTTTATAAGGAGAGCGTATCACAGCCGTCTCGTTGACAAAGCTGTGCGTCTCACGAGAGGGTCTCGTTCTTTTGGTTTCCAGGACGGAGAGAGCAGCGCAGGAGAGTCTGACAAGAGGAGGGACCCCCGCCAGCTGTCCCGCGAGGCCTCGGAAGACAACGAGGTGTTCGGTATGTGACCGGGAACCGGAGGACGGGGCTCCGGGGGCGCAGATGCTCACATCGGGGGAAGGTTTTAAGTTTTTAATCACACGAGTCATCTGTGAATCTGTTCTCAGTATTGAAAATGCAGAGGCGCTAGGAATATGGGGTAAGTCCCCTTGGTCAGCCTCCTGCTGTCTGTCCTCCCCGACGTGACCGTGCGGGTGGCCGGTGACAGCTGTCCCCATCTTGTTCTTGTTCTTGTTCTTGTGCTTCATGCCGTCTTGTCGGCAGACTCCAGAGACTTCTTGGGCGGAGTCCTGCTGTACGGTATTTCTCTACTTATCTCTTCGACCATTGTGGGTGGAAAACCTAAGGGGCCTGTAACACAGAATTAATAAGGGGAGTGAGACTGTCCCAGAGCCCAGATATTTCAACCACAAAGAATGACTCAGGACGTGTTGAAAATAACCGTTTTCTGTAAAAGTTGACGTTTCGGTGGAGCCCGCTGGCGTGCACGACTCACCGGCATTTCTGCTCCACTCCCCTCTGAGAAGGAATGAGCCCTTCTTGTTTCATTTTAACATTAAGAAAATTATCTTTCCCGTGGGACCGTGGGACCGTGGTGCCCGTTAACTGGCCCACGATGGCACGGCCGAGCGAGACGTGACGCAGATCTGTCGCAGCCTTGCTCCGTTCTCTCCTCCAAGAATCCCCCGAGACGTGGGAACAAAGGGGCAGCATGGGCCGTGCCCAGACCCTGGGGGCTCTCCGGCAGATCCGAGGGAAAGGCAGCGCCTTTCTGGCTACCCCAGGGAGTGTCGGTGGACGGTGTCTCGTGTCTGCGGGTTATGACGCCCACGGTGGACCGGCCTCCTCGCCGCGCGCCCCGGCCTGGCCACTGCTTACCTAAGGAGGGTGTCTGGGTACTTTTGCTTCTCTGGCAGGAAAAACCGCCCCAATTTCTTGTTCCTGATTTGCTTGCTCTTTTTCAAAAATCCCTTCCTTTCTGTGATTCCGTCCTGAGTAAACAGCAGTGATGGCAGAAGTACCACTGCCCACTGTCTCAGCATCTTCAACTGTCACGAAATCAGCATCACCCCGAGGTGCAGAGGCTGAAAACGAGGCGGTGTGTGGAATAATTCCAGTTTATGGAAACCAGTGGGGTCAGCGTGGGCGGAATCGGCACTCGCCCGCTCACAGGTGCTGCACGCTGATTTTCCTGGGAACCGGGCGGGGGGCGGGGGATGCCCGAGCGTCGTCCATTGCCTTCCCATAGCAGGGCCCCCATTCCTTAAGGACGGAGGTGCCTGAGGGGGGAGAGGCCCTCGCGCGAGGCCAGACGCCCCCGCAGGTGCTCCGGATGCAGAGGGAAGGCAGAGTGCAGATTTGAATGGCCTCTGAGCGTCGATGGTTTCAAGAGTAAATCCATCTGCGAACCTCTGAAAGGTTTCTCTAGAGACCTCTCTGCTCCCGTATTCCAACTCCAAATGTACATTAAACACATAAAAGCAAACGACAGAATGAAATGTCCGATGCTAGGTTTCCCGTGTGACAAGAGTACCTTCTAGAAGGGTGTCGGCTGAGCTTACTCAGTTCAAAGCAGACATGATCTTCCTCATTATCGCCCTGGTTACGTGCTTTCAGGATCGTTCATAACAGCGTCCGTCCCCTGTTCCTTTCGGGCACACGCGCACTGCACGCGTGTGCATACGCACTTGGGATATAGATGCGTGTAATGCAAGGAGTGTCTTCTACGATACGTGTTTCCCCAAGTCGGCATGAGCACGGTGTGATTTTTCGAAGGTAGCACTCTCCAACACTCTCAGGTAGATACTCGGCCTGGAGAGCGAGCGGTGCGTCTGGTGGATTGTGCTCCCATTTCCGTCCTGGCACAACCCTAGATTTGTCTTCCGGCGGGCCGAATAGCGGCCCACGCAGACGCTGCCTGGGTAGGTTACTGTGGCTTCGCCGGCTAGAGCACTGGGCACGCGCTCACACGGGGCCGGCGTGCGCAGCCCTCACGTGGTCAGGAAACAACCCCTACTGGTCACCTTCCCGACCCGGGCCCCCGACCATGGATCGGGCCGAGTCCCAGCAGAGGGGAGGTGTGAGGAGTGCACCGCCCGACGGCATCTGACCCTGAGGGAGGGCCGCCCGGGGGCGCCCCCCGCCTCCATGGTTCTGTGCTCAGCAGGCCCGAGGAATGCGGACCAGGAGTTCCTGCAGAACTGCCTGGCATCTGCTCTCGAACCTACGATGATCCCCCGCTCCTGACGCCCTCCTGGAATCCGGAGAAACCCCGCTCTAAAGGAGCAGAGTGATGAGGGAAAAAGAAGCTCAGCGATCTAGGCCGTATAATCTTAGAAAACGTATTGGGGCATTTTTTTTGAATCATGAAGTGTCGTGCAAATGTCCCTCCAAATGAAATCAGCACCTGCCTCCCACTCTCCCTGACTAGACAGAAGTTCCCCGAGTGCCATAAAAAAAACCCATGCTTTCGCGACGTTCTGTGAACCCCGAGCCCTCCACACCCAGGAAGCGATAATCTTCAAGCTCCCAGCAGTCACGTCCGCACATCAGACGGGCAGCCCTCCTCCTTTACCCGACAGTCACCTCTCTGCAGATCTAGGTCCTCAGGGTCTCTGTGATGTCCTGCAGCAGGTGAGCGCCCTGGCTTGGGGACGGGATCGGCGGGGCTGCGAGGTCGCGGCGGGGGGCAGCTAACGGCAGGTGCCGGAGCCCCGGCCGGCACGCCCGGAACCACAGAATGCACCCCCGCAACCAGCCAGGCTTCCCCAACCTCCGAGCCCGCCACAGCTGACCGCGTGCTCGGCAATGCCCTGAAGCCTTTATCTCCTTTTCAGTTCATGGGAAAATCCCAATCAAGGATTGTTCTTGATCTAAATGAATCACTCTTTGGAGCCTACTTCTGAATCTCTTCCTGTGATGTTTTTTTCTGACAGTGTGTGGTTCTACTCAGGAATGTTTGCCTGGTTACCCAAAGAGGAAGAAAACACGGTAGCCTAGAGAACCACGTGTCGTCTGAGCTTTGGGGAACCAGGTCATTTTGTGGTTGGCCAGTTACTGAGCCTTTTTTTTTTTTGGTCCCATGCGCCCACTCATATGTCATCCACGATCCTTGTCATTTGAAAAGCAGTCAGCGAGGAAGGCAGTACGGTCCCCACCCTGCCCTCCAGAGTTTGTTAGCCACAAAACAAGAGCAGGTGAGGCAGTTGAGGTGAGCAGAAACCTGGGGTCTCCCTAAATTGTAGTGAGGAAGGAGCGAAATCCCCAAAAGAGGGCACCCCTGCTCTTTCCAGACGAGTGCAGCTCCTTCCAGAAACGACCCGCATCTCCAAAGTCAGAGCAGAAGGGATGCGTGCCCAGCACCTCAGGTGAGCGTGAGAAGATTGCTGTCCTGCCTCAGTGCGTAACGGCGCCCGTGGCTAAGTGAGGGACACACGACCTGTAGGGACAGGCTCCCGTGGAGATTCACGGGGAAAACCTTCACCAGCTCAGCACTCAAATAACAGAGAAGGAATTATCTATGTTTAGTGTTCAGCAAGAAAGTATTCATACCAGAAACACTGAAGTTTATACAAGTACGATCTCTTAAGTATAATCATGCGTGTGTATGTGTGTCTTTCACAAAGCTCGAGTCAGCTCACAATAAGAAAACACGAACAGTAAAATATAGAAAGCACACAGTCGAGGTCGAGTCAGGAAAGCCCACACCCACACATGTGAACCTTACAGCAGTTGCTAATAGTTGAACTTCGTGTTGGACCTGGAGAGTCCCAGCTGCCCCGGTAGAAAATGAGACCCGGTCCATGTGTTTAATGTCTCATTTTACGTAGGAGATAATGCAGCTGCACGTTCGCTGCGTTCGCTGCGTCGTGTCTGCCCGTGCCCTCACCTTCTCGTGTCTCGGTTTCCTCCCGGGTCAGCAGTGGAGATCAGAGAACCTTTCGGGGTGAATGAGCAGGTTCACAAGCGTGCACCCATAGGGTACCCCCGTCCCCCACCGGGACTGTCAGAAGGGGGTCTGCATGGCCCGTGCACACCCCTCAGACTCCTGCAGGGGCCGGGCGAAGGGAGGACCTGTAAGGACGTGTGCGGCTGGAGGACTGTGGCGCCACTTCTGGAAGTACTCTCGGCCACAGACAGACAGAGCCCCTGGAAATTTGCACACAACATTGGGAAAAAAACCTTTACTTTTTTTGTTTCCAAAACCCTTCCATGAGAAATCTTTCTGAGATGCTATTTCAGATATCTGTATTTGATCAATCCTGATTACTAGACTAAGCTACAAAATTAGTAAGAAACAGTCACGATGATACAAAATTCTAAATCTACTCAGTAATAACTGAAGGCCAGGGACCCACCCTGTCCTTTCCTGTGGACCCCTCCTTAACTGTCCCTCTGTCAAGGTCATCAGCGCCCTCCAAGAATGGCTGTCGGCGGTCTACTCTTATGACTTGTGGATGCTGGCTTAATTTACTGGTTTGATTGCTGCCTGAGCCTGTCGCTCATCTCTAGGCCAGCAACAGAATCACTATGGAGCGCGTCTTTGGGGCAGCTAGAAATCGCAGGGTCACAGCCTCTGGTCTGAGCCCCGCGTGGCAGAGACGAGCGTCTGCTGGCCAGGACGGAGGCCCGAAGGCCACCAAGACCAGAGTGCAGCTCCTGATCCGGGCCCTGCCCTGAGCGCACCCCCCCCCCCAACTGGGACACAACCGCTGGGGGCCCTTGGAGAACAGAAGCAGCTTTCATGACTGCGATCGACAGATAAGTTAAAACAGCCACACAACAGGAGACATATTATTCTGTGCATTTGGGAGACTGTGAATTGCTACTTTGTATCTTTGAAACCCCCACACACCTGCCAGGATTTGCGCCGCCTCCTTGTAGTTCCCAGGCAGCCCCTGGGGGGCGCCCCTCTTTGCTTTCTGGGAGCTGACTTCTTTCTGGCCAACAGCTGCTACCGGGCAGGTGGCGGCGGGCAGGGGGGCAGTGCCCGAGGGCCCCTGCGGGGAGTGTGGGTGCGCGGGGCTGGGGGAGTGTGGTTCTCTGGGACAGCCCCTTCCCCCGCCACGAGCTGTTGGACAAACGTCCCGGCCTCCTGGCACTTTGGTGAGGCCGTAGCCCCGAGTAACTCGGTATGTGGACTCCAGACCTCTGGGAGGACGTACAGCCTCAGGTGTCCCGTGCAGATGGGGGTCCTAACAGCCGACCTCTGGGTTCTTGCGAGAACCACACGGCGTCAAGAAAAGTTGCCCCGGGTGGAGCTCACCCGGGAGGCGACAGAGGCGGTGTGCATGGCCACCCACTGTCCCCCCAGGCGCACCTGTTCCCAAACGTCTGGCCACCCCAGGGGAACCCATCCTGCCACGAATAGTCCGCACGTGCATGATATTTAATAGTATGTGTGGGTAACAGAGACGGTCAAAGCCAGTGTCCGGGAACAGCTGACCTATTCGGCAGGACCCGGAGCCTCTCTGTCCTCTGCCACGTGGGCTGCAGGAAGGGGTGTTGCCTGTGTTGCCTACGCTCCTCTGAGGGCAGTACCGGTCTCTCACGCCCCGGGGACCGAGCAAGCTTGTCTAGCTCACGGAGTAGGCACTCACCCCTGGCCCACGCACTACCGTGGTCCACGCCCCCCTCGGCGCTCCCTGGGATGAATCCAGGAGCCCCACCTGGCTCCCGCTTCTGTTCAGACCCCCACCCTTGCGCCCAGCCTCCTCTAAGACCATCGCGGAGCACACAGCCCTGCTGCCCTCCCCTCCCCTCCCCTCCTCTGAGGCCGACTTGCAGACCGCTGCGTTCGGGGAACAGAGCCACTCTCAGCCAGAGCCGGTTCCTCCTAAAAAGCTGTGCCCGGGGCCACTGCGGAGCCAATGCCGCGCAGAAGCACCGCGCATCAGAACGTGGGTGCGTGTGCTCCCGGGGCCGCACCGACCCCTCACGGCAGGGCTCCTGTCGGCGGCTTCTTCCCTTCTCAACTCAGGACGTGGAGAGTGGCTGGGCGTGGGGAGGGCAGGTGTGCTGCGCCGCGAGCGAGGCCGGGGGTGGGGGGGGCCCACGGGGACCTGTGTTGGCAGAGCGTGTCCCGCGAGCCGACCGTGGTCCGGCGGAGGCTCGGTCCAAGAGGGAACGACGCTCGTGCGCACCGCGAGCCTCAGGGCGTCCGGAGTCGCAGAGGCCTGACGGTGGCCGCCCACGCGCTTAGCCCACGGGGCCCGGCCTTCACCCTGAAATGGGCGGCTCGGAGTCACTTGAGGCCATCCGGGCCACAATAGGACGACTGAAAGACTTCCAGAACAAAGAGGGAACACAGACCTTACAAACGCACAAATAGCAGCTGTGATGGGCTTCGGCCAGTGGCCAGCAATGGGCCGCAGCTTGAGGCCCGGGGACGCATGACCCTCCCCGTCCGTGGACCCCTTCGTGGGGCCCGCTGCTCGGCTGAGCCTGCCGGTCCCCGGCCTCCTGTTTGACAGCACCCACGTTCGGCCTCACGCCCAGCCTGACCTTGCAGAGTGGACTTGGGGGCTGCAGGACGGCGGTGGACGGTCCCCTCCCAAAGCCTCCGCCCCTGGGACGCGTCCAGGGGCCTGGGGCGCGCGGACGGGACCCGCAGGCGGGCAGAGGGGCGCTCACGCGTGCCTCTCCCGCCACTGTGGCTCGGGGGGGGGGGGCACCTCCCTCCCGCCCGCCTGTCCCACCGGCGGAAGGCTTGCGTGTCTCTCCACGAATCCGGACGGGGCGAACCTCCCCTCTTCCTTGCCTCCACCAAGGGCGTTACTGTAGATATTTTTTAAACTGAAGAGATGACGTGTTTAGAAAGGAACGTAAACGACGTGGT
This sequence comes from Nasua narica, assembly GCA_028533885.1. Taxonomy (NCBI): domain Eukaryota; kingdom Metazoa; phylum Chordata; class Mammalia; order Carnivora; family Procyonidae; genus Nasua; species Nasua narica. The sequence goes on along the minus strand of CM052808.1, from coordinate 78,669,042 downwards.
ACGCTCTGGCTTTAGCTGCGCCGCGGGCCAAACAGGACGAGGCTCGCAGCTGTCCCTTCCCCTCACGCCGCCTGCCCCGCCCCCGTCCGCACCGCGGCTGTGCCTGAGCTCCACTTCGTGGTCGCCTTCCGCCCGGCTTCTCCTTGGAGCTGCGACGTGTCGTGTGCCGGGAACGCGTTCGCGGCCCAGTCTTCACTGTCCATCCCGCAGCTCCCTGGCTCGCAGCTGCTACAGGGCCGCGTGAGAGGCGGGTCCTTGCTTCCGCCCAGGCTCCCTGCTCTGAGCAGAGTGTCACTGCTGGGCCCCCCAGACCTCCCCGTACACGCCCAGATCCGGAGAAGCAGCCCAACGGCTGAATGGCAGGTGACCTCCTGTACCACTGAGGGTGGCGGCCGGGAGGCTGCTAATCGAGGTGATGAACATGGCCTGGTCCCCGAGGTCGGAGGCCATTAGAGACACTTGGGTACAGGAGGTCAGAAGCGGTTAGAGACGCGTGCGTGCGGAAGGCCGGAGGGTTAGAGACTCGAGCGTGTTCTTCGCCAGCTAGTGAAGTCCAGGTAATTTAGGCACATCCCAACTGGAACGTTTTGTGAGGTGGACTTAGTGCATTCCGGCCATTTTTATTTGAAGACTTCAAATTATATAAAGTACATAGGAAGGCACTCCTGTCTCTGTCCCTGTCTCTCTAACACCAAGGGGGTCTTACTCTGCCTCTTGCGGAAACTTTTTAAATTTAAGTCACTTCAAAAAGCCAGATCTTAATGTTCAGTTTCCTTTTGCTGGGAGCTTTGTTAAGAGCCAGAGACACGAGCGGGTGTCCCACCCTGGGCCCCTTATCTGGAACGTGAGGCTGTATCAGAGCACGGCCTGCCACAGTTGGAGAGACGAGGGCGAAGGGACGCCTCCTGATGTGAGCACAACAGGGGCTCGGAGGATGCTGTGTGATCTTGGGGGGGATCCTAGGACGAGATTCGTCCATCTTTCTGGAATCCAGCCCCAACCACGGCAGCGTGGAATCGGATACACACCGTCCTTCGCACACGTGCTGACACGTTCACACGGGGGTGGGTGGTTCAGAGCCGTGGGGGGGGGGGTCGGTCTGTCTGTGCGCGGACACGGAGGGCAGGCCGTGTGGACCTGGCGGCTCGGCGGGTGACGCCCGAGCTCCGCCGCAGGTGTGCGTGGGCGCAGGTCTGGGGGCTTCCCAGCAGCGTTGCCGCGGGCAGTGGCTGCCCGGATGGAAGACTGAAGCGCTTTCGCGTTTCGGCGCGGTGGGGATGGCGGTGCTCTGAGGTCCACGGAGCGCGGTGGCATCGTCGTGGCTGCTTCTGCTGGGAAGGGAGAGCGGGGCGTTTACCCTGACGGACTTGGGCGTCTCCCCCCGCGTTTCCCCCTGCACAGCACGTTCAGGTCCTGGCTTCTCCCCTGTGTAGGAATCCACCTGATTGTACGGGGGACGCTACTCAGTCCCCCAAGTCCTTCTTCCTCATTTTCATCAAAATCGAATGAGAGAAATGAATATCTGCGATCGCGTGGGGGTAAAGAGCTGGCCGGGGCGTGGCGGGGGAAGCATAGGAACAAAGAGAAAGTTGGGGAGCCCTAGACTGCCCTGCAGGTCAGGGGGGCAGAGGCCAAGGGACTCGGACGTTAGGAACATAGTCCCGTCTTATGCGCACGCTCCCTGGGTTCCGGTAAATGGTCCTTAAGGTTCCGATGCCTGGGACGATCGGCAGCCCTGACTGGCCCAAGGAGCCCTCCCTTGGAAACACCATCCAAACCCAGCGTAGATTCTCCGCAGGGGGGATTTCTAAGCCGTTGACACAGAACCTTCCACCAGGCAGCGTGCACAGCTGCCGTCCAGTCCCGGAGCGAGCAGAGAAGGACCCGGTAGCAGGCTATCAGCTCCGGCGAAGGGGAAAGTACGTAATTTGACATTTAAAATATCAGTGGAATGCTATTTTTGTGTTTTCAGAACCCCAGTTTATTTTCAAAAATTATGTGAGTCTTCGAGTCTTTATTTTTGCAACCGCTTCTCTCTTTAGCAAGATTCTCGAGCCAGGAGAGAAGGGCTCTTTGCCAGCTGTGGCCCAGTGAGTCAGCAGTTCGCGAGTTTGGAAATCCTGCTTCCGTGGAGCCGTGGTGCTCTGGGGACATGTAGCTTCTCAGAGTCAGGAGAGGACGAGAATGGGGGATGGACTTGCTCGATGAGGACACGTCCATTCTGTCATCGCTGCCGTTACCCTGTTTGGGACATCAGCAGGGACAACGTCCACACTCAGCAAAACCCAAAACAGTCCTTGCTTCCATGGCTCCAGGAGTGGGCACCCCCGGGGAGTCGGAGGTGCTCAGGGGCTCCCCAGTGGCCCAGAATAACGGGGTGTAAAAGCTGTATCGGACAGCAGCAGTGACCCTTTCCTGAAGGGGGACAAGTCTGAGCTCCGACGTCCTCAAATGGGCAAAATACTCCTCTCGGACCGTCTGGCAGAACCTCCAGGCCGCACTGGTGCTCCTTCCCCTACTCGGACCCCGCACTTGCAGGGACCTCAGAGACCGAAAACAGACCAGTGTTTTCTTCCTTCTGAAGGTGACCAGATGGGATGCTCTCCATTCTGCACCTCGAGGAAGTGCGGGGGACAGCAGGGGACCACGCTGTGGACACCCTGCCTCCTGGACCTCACTTGTCAATTGGCTTCAGATCCTCTTGATTATTAATAAGTGGCTGTTTTCTGCTCGGGCCTCCTTGGGACTCACTAGGGACACCTGTAAGATGGAGACTGTCATACCCGTGGACAGTGACTTGGGGGGAACGACGTCAGTGACACAGTGGTCTCACGAGGAGAACACTGCTCTCCTGCCTCCCCACCTCCTCTGCTCATCAGGCCCCTGTTTGTCCCACCCCGCCCCCTTAGCCGGAGATCCTAAACATAGTCGCTGTGATATGCTCCTGCCTTTTCCCCTGCACTGTGTCGTCCCCGGAATGCCCCGGAGCCAGGACACACGACACTCTTCCAGGCAGAGGACCCCCCAACGGGGGAGCCTCGAGGGCCCCTTTTCACTCGCTCCTTGTTGAGCGCGTGAGTTCCTACAAGGGGATTTCCAGTGGGAGGAATGTGTTTCCAAGTGGAGACGAAGGAGTTCAAAGCAGAGAGACACCTGCCACACTTAGATCTTTAATCTCAACCCGACAGCATCCTTCTTCCCAGCACCGTGTGGTGGTCACGTTTTAGAAAATTAATTATTAGTGTTCCAGCGTTTTAGTTGTTCTCGGTTGTCCTGTGATTGTAATTTTGGCCCAGAATCTTCTTCTGACAAGTCATAGATGCAATTATTTCCTCGTGTGACGCAGAGATATTCTGGGGGATATGGAATCACCAGTTCATTTGCTGGCATTTGTAATTAAACACTCAACGTGTTTTAACTTCTTTCAGTTGCCTTAAAAACCTGAGCGTATCCCCTTTCGTCACCTGATTTCTTTTCTGTCTGGTTGAAAAGTTATGTTGAAGGAACACCACGGGAAAATGGGGACCTCCCTAATTGCTTTCATTTCTAACAGAGTTACGGAGATATATTTATATACCATAAAGGTCACCTGTTTTAGTTGGCAAATTAATGGCTTTAGTCTATTCACAGAGTTGTCCCGAGCCCACTCTAATCTAATTGGGAACACTGTTGTCACCCCAGAGAAAACGTCTACTGCCGGCAGCCCTCCGCTCCCCCCGCCCCGGCACCCGGCATCCGGCCCCTGGAACCCCACTCTCTATGGCTTTGCAGACTTGACACTTGTGGCCGTTGTCACCGCTCCTGTCACTTAGCCCAGTGCTTTTAAGGTCTATCCAAGTGGGGGTGAGTGTCCGCGCTCCACTCGGTCTTTCGGACAGCCCCCATTTTGGCCCCTCGTGGGCTGGGGGGCTGTGGGCTGCTCGCTCACCCCGCTGTCACGAGCCCTGCTGCCGCCGCCGTGCAGTCCGTGGCCCCGGTGGGAGCAGGTGCTGTTCTCGCGGGCGGACACCCGCCAGCAGCGACTTTATCTTATTCGTATGTAGAGCTCCAGAGAACAGGCCTGTCTGTGTACATGTTCATTTTTATTCTGCCATTTGCATGGGGGTGTTTATCAGATCCCACTCCGCCCCCCCGGGGAAACGGGCATTTTAGTGTCTGATTCCCTTAGTCCCCGAAGATGTCCGACTTGTGGCAGCTGAGGAGTGGAGGGACCCTGGATATCTTGTGGCATCAGAGATCTCTTCTCCGGCCTCCAGGAACGGAGGTCATCACCGCGTGATCCCCTTCAAGTTCAGCTTCTCTGAGCCGATGCTTACCTTACTTTCCCCAACGTCTGCCAGAGCCGCGCCTCCCTGCACTCAAGGGACAAGATGGTCATTCAAAGTCTTTGGGGACCGTGATCTGTCCCCTGCCCCCAGGTGCCCTCCAGGCGGGTCGAGAGGGGCTGCTCACCCTAGACTTGCGGTGCAGTAGGGAGAGTGAGCCACTCCTCTAAGGCACTCGGGCAAAATGGGTATTTTGCTCTGACAGCCGTAAGTCCCATGTCTGTGAATGTCCCAGAATGAGGCGACTGCCGCAGCAGGAAGCATCCGGGACGCTCCTGGGATGGGGAGCTGATGCGGGTCTTCATGTCACCACTAGGAACACGGTGAAACATTGGACAGCTCAACACGGACGACAGTGAACGTCCGTAGCTGCCTTGCCGTCTGGGCCAGCCGCGTGGACGTGCGGACTCTCCGTAGTTCGCACATGCAGCTAACGGTTTGCGGGAATGGGATGCTCCCCTCCGGGTGTTCTCCTGACACGCACGGCGGTCTGCGCCGCCCAGCTGCGTTTCCACGACGCTGGATTTCTGAGCAGCCCTTTAACCCCACGTGCTGGCAGCAGCGCGTCCGGAGAGGCCGGCCTGCGCCTTGCCCATCAGGGCGCAGGGACGGCTGCCCGCTCCTTTGTCCCGCGTGTGGCCGGCTCGCCGACCTGATGAGCAATTTCACTGTCAATTGGCACTTTTTCTAATAGAAAAAAAGGAGATGAAATAAACTGATGATAGTGATTTTAACTCTGAAAACGCCTTGGCTACAGAAGATAGAAATCCTGAGCGCTGCGAGAGTTGGTCATTGTCCATGGACGTTTGTGACCCCAGCCCTCGTGACCCCTCCTCCCCCTATGAACCCGAGTGGCTTTCAGAACGTGCGTCCCGGGCCAGGCCGGGGTGGCTGCGGGTGTCCCTGTGAGGTCGTCGGTCACGCACACGTCCCTGCGGGCGGCTGCTTCGCACACCAGTTCAGCCGTCGGCGGTCTCCTCGGAGGGCTGTCGCGATTTCACGGCGGTCATAGAGGCTGGGCTGTGGTCTCCCCGTCGCTGTCCTGAGGCTGCTCCGGGTCCCCTTGTCACCGGCGTTCTCTGGGATGTCATGTTCCTTTTCCGATGGGGAAGAAGACACGGACTGACTCCAGGCACAGGAGCCGCTTCTGCAGAACAAGCCTCGGTCACCACACGTATGAAAATCAGAGACACCGATTTAACCAGCATCTGGACGTGTCTCGTATAAAGGGCAGTTTCGTCGCACACGCCGTACACACGCGCGTGCACACAGTACGAGAGCACAGACACCTACCACCATCCTAAGAATTGTCTTTGGGGAAACAGACACAGCCATGTCCCACAAGTACATTTATTTGAACAGAAAACAACGTATGGCTGTTGTTTAGCAGATGCTTTTTCCCCCTTACGAGTTGAGCTTAATTTGCTTCCTAACGTCTCAGACGTGATTTTGTGTGTTCCCAGAGCAGACAGCGTCAAGGTGCCTTAGAGGTAAGAGGGGAGCACAGGGGGGGCCCCAGCGGGGTGAGGCGCTCTCTGGGACGGTTCGAGCCCCGGGGCCAGCCTCCAAGAGGAGCATATGCAAGGCCAGGGGCAGGGCTGGCCGGCCTTGAACTGAGCTCCTGGGCCTCCAGCAGGGACCCGGGGAGATGAGGGCAGGGCTGGGCAGGGCAGCGTCCCTCGGCCCCTTGCTCGCTGTAGCAAGAGGATTTTGTGGGCAGGCAGCGCTAGGACCGTGGTCTCGGTCTGTCGGTGGGTGAGCAGCGAGGGTCCCGGGCACAGTGGGGCCTGAGAGATGAGGTGGGTGAGCACCGAGGGTCCCGGGCACGGTGAGGCCTGAGAGATGCGGCCGCGGCAGAGCCGGTGTGGCGGTGACTAATCCAGGCTGAGCTGCAGGGGTGCTGCTGAACGGGGGCTGCAGCGGGGAGGCAGGAGGGCTGTGATGGCGGGAGTGGTCCTTGGCTCTGCAAATTTGCCTTTCCCGACATTTCCCTGCATGGTCCTCGGGCCATCCCTGCCCTCTGCGCCGCAGTCACTGGCCACCCTGGTCAGACTGGGCAGCGCCGGGTCCTGCGGCAGGTTGGGCTTCTTGCCCCGAGGCTCCGCGAGCAGGCGACCAAGGTTAGCGCGGAACCTTGGTGGTCGTCCCACGGCCAGCCGCCCCGGGCACATCAGCCCGCGCCACCGGCATCCAGAGCAGCGGTTCGCGTCCTGCCGGGGGTGGTCCACACGGGCAGGAGGGCGGGGGCAGAGGGGGCCAGAGACACAGACTCAAGCCAGGGCCTCGTGTGACGCTGGGGGGAGCAGAGCCCTAGGGGGAGTGCGGGTCAGCAGAGGCCAAGCCGGGAGACAGGGGCGCGAGGTGGAGGGTTGAGGTTGCTGTGGTGTGAACGCTCGGGCGTGTGGGTGGCATCCAGTCAGACCGCGTTCGAGGCACTTGTGAATACGGGTTCGCCGGGCTCGACTTCTGTCCTCCCTCGGTGCAGGGCGGAAAGTGACACGCTCCCATCACGACCCCGTGAAACTGCGCTGCCCATTACAAGGCACAGAGCATTTGGGGAGACGAGAAGCTTTGTCTCTGATAAACGACATTCTAGGGATGCACTCGTGTGGACGCACAGACCGAGGGGACTCGGCAGCTCACCCAGCCCTGCCGTGAGTGACGCCGGCCCTGGGCGATCGGAGCGAGCGGGGACAGCTGCCTTCCAGGTCGCAGCACACACCGCGTCCTAGGTGCCCAGGGACCAGTAAGCGGGACCCCCGAGATTACCCAAGACTGCTGGGAAATGTCAGCACGTTGTCTCTGTGACGAAGATTTTAAACGTTACTGTTCGATTCAGGGGGACTGATTTCCGTTGGAGAACTTCGTAACACACGCCCACGTATGAATATAGACATGAGCTTATTTTCATGGTGTGGAAATGCTGACTTTCTACTTATGATAATTCCCTTATGAAATTACCAGTCTGTTCAAGGTTCATGCAACAAAACATAGAAATAGGTTATCATAACTATCATAACACTGGTTTCATAAATAAATTTTTAAAAGTATCTACTTTGGATGAATAGATAGGGGATGTTTTTGGTTTCTTCGGTTGAATACACTATGGAATTAAATGGTCATCTGACTATAGGATCGTGATAAATGATCTTGAAATGATTTCTAGGGGCACCTGAGTGGCTCAGTGGGTTAAAGCCTCTGCCTTCAGCTCAGGTCATGATCTCAGGGTCCTGGGATCGAGCCCCACATGGGGCTCTCTGCTCAGCGGGGAGCCTGCTTCCCCCTCTCTCTCTGCCTGCCTCTCTGCCTACTTGTGATCTCTCTCTGTCAAATAAATAAAATCTTTGAAAAAAAAATTATTTCCAAAAAAGAAAATAAACCCCCCAAAAGTATATAAGTGTGCATGTTACTCAAACAGCACATGTCTAAGAATAGTTTAAGCAGCAGGTGAGTTGACAAGAGTTCACCTGAGGCCGTTTTCATAAATCTCTTAGAATGTCATTTTTCTCCCCATTTACCTAGCGTAACATCACCTTTCCTTGCCCTGAATAATCATGTTTTATTGCCTGAGTTTTTAAGGCGTTTCACTGACTATTTTTTAACCTGAAGAGTTTTCAAGTTATTTTTATCCTTAAGAACTCGCGGCCGCCAGCACGAGCTGGTACGAGGCTGACACGGCATAGACGCTCTCTGGGCACCGGACGCCGGTCGTGAAAAGCAGACATTGTGCGAAGAGCCCCCGTCTCTGCTGCACCAGACAGTTGACACCATTGTTCCTTGGCTTCCAGGGACAGAAAGTGCTGCAGTACAGATCTGCAACTGTCCCCAAGAGAGGACCTAAAAATAACTCTCATTCACCAAACTGTAAATGTATCAATTATTTGTTACGCCCTAACCCAGGGATTAGGCCTGTCTTGCAAAATAGAGTAAATATTAAAAGGTAAGGAATGATACAAGTATTCTCTGGATACTTTCAAAGTAGCATGGCTGTTTCTAGGGAGAGAGTTCAACTGGAAATAGTGCTTCAGCTAAGAGAAGGGATGCCAGTCAAAGCAGTTAAATCCTGGACTCTTGCTTCCTCTCCAGTCGGATCGCAGCAAATGCCCCAGCAAGGCGGTCCGAGGCCAAGTGTCCGATCTTTCCAGAAGACCAAGGACACGGTTTCTGGAACATGTGTCTTTGGTTGAAAGGACGAGAAAGCAGGCCACGTTCTGTGCATCTGCTCCCTCCTTCCTTTAATTTGGGACGGCCGTGGGTAAAATGTTGGATATTTATGCATTCAACAAGCCAAAGTTCCAAAAAGATCATGGCAAGTGATACTTATTTCCATTTTATTGTGAATGGGGGTTTCTTCATCTCCACATCAGATAGCTCCAGGCTTGACCATTTTTTTTAATACTGCTGTGATTAGTAGAAACTCCGCATCTTTTTGCTGGTTTCAGGTAGACAGGGTAAGGCCTGCTGCTCGCTCTCTGGGTCTCTGCTGGCCTTTTGCTGGGAATTCTTCCAAAGTAAGACACCGTCTTACATCCGCTGATAGTTAACAAACAACTTTCAGAATTGAGAGGGAAGGAAAAAAGGATGAGAAAATTATAACATTAAGTTCTTAAAAAAAAAAAAAGGTTTTCTTTATTTATAGAGAGAGCACAGCAGGAGGGGGGTCAGAGGGAAAGAGAGAGAGGATCTCAAGCAGAGCGCACTGAGTGCAGAGCCCGAGGTGGGACTTGATCTCACGAGCCTGAGATCAGGACCTGAGCCGAAATCACCAGTCGGATGTGATTTCCAGGCGCCCCTGACCTTGGGTCCTTACAGATGAACGGCACGCATGTGAATGGCGAGCTAGATGCCGACTCACACGTCGCTAGAATTGTGTCGTTTACATGTGACGTCGTGCAGAACGTGCCTCAGTGACCAGAGACGTTTGCCGTGCTGAGAACAGGGCTGGCGATGTGCAGGAGCCCCTACGGAGGCCCAGGGGCACAAGCACCTTCCTGATCACAAGTTCCGCTTGCGAATGTGTCCCACGTGAGACGTGGGTTCCGCGGCAGCAGAGGGGCTCAGACCCAGCCGTGTGCCCCCGTCCTGTCCTCCGCTCCTCTGCCCTCGGGGGCTACGCCATCACCACCCTTTGCCGCCCGCCTGCTGTTGGCGCACAGCTGCCGCGTGATGGGGCGATTCTGGGTCTAAGAATCAGCTTTTCCCCAACCCTGGGCCGGTCAGATCAGTTGCTCCCTTTACCTTCTGCTTCTCCTGCAGTTGTGGGACGTTCAGCTCCCAGCCATGTATCCTCTGAAGGCCGCCCAACTACTGCCTCCTGTTCTTAGAGCTGAAAACCAGCGATCGATCACAGATGTCAGCAAACTCTCTGTGAAGGGGGCTGCTAGTCAGTATTTCAGGCTCTGCGGACGTACGGTCTCTTTGGTGCTCATTCAGCTCAATTTTGGAGTCTGGAAACAGTCACACATGATTCCGTCAGTAAATGAGCACTGGCTGTGTCCCTATAAAGCTTTATTTATGGATGCCGAAACTGGGATTTCGTATCCTTTTCATGTGTCATGAAATTCTATTTTTTTCTTTTCAAACTATTTAAGAAGATTAAAAAAAAAAACAAAACACATTCTTAGCCTGCAGGCTGTACAGAAGCGGGAGATGGGCCAGATCTGGTCGTGGACAAAGTTTGCCAACACCTTCTGCATCGTCGATGATGTGACTGCCTCGCTAACTCAGGGACACTGTGTTGAGTTCGGCTCCGAACAGAATAGAAGTGGAAAACTCGCCCGTGAACCAGTCACAAAACTTCTTGTACCTTAAATCTATTATGTGAAAAGCTAACAGCAGTACCCATCGTATGAATTCACTGGTGAATGATTCCTCCGTTAGGCGAGTAGTGTTCGGACACTTGCTTGTGCATACGCGCGCGTGTCCGGGAGCACGAATGCCCACATGCGTGCATCCATGCGTAGAGGCTGCCCCCTTCCAAGCCCTGGGGAAGTGAAAATATGGGGCAGAGTGGAGGAGACAGTCACAAGTCTGGGACCTTCCGTTTGTCTAACTCCCAGGACCAGTTACAAAGCGGTAGGAGGAAGTACGCAATACAGAATCAGGAAATTTGGGTTGGCATCTCTGCTCGCTGCGTGTGGTGGGGTGAGACGGGGCCGACTGCCTCACGTGGCCAGTTAGGACAGAGCTGTGTGCTCTTTGTGGTCCCGGCACCGTAACGAGGGGATGTGGCAGAAGGTTCGTACACGTCACAGCTCATCACGTCAGTTCTTGGAGAGGCGGCCTCTCTCATGCTTCTCAGCTGGTATTTTGGAGTTTTCCCACCTACTGTGTTATTTGCCACCACGCTTCTTTCCTTTAAACCGAGCTGATGTTCTTGTTCCCAGAAATCTAAGATTTCTGACACAAACTCTTAATTTCTATGCGCATAATATGCAGATCGACGAATCCTTCAATGCATTGATCTATTGGGTGATGCGCTGAATGGTCTTTGAACAGTAGTAACCGGGTTCAATTATGGATCCTGGTGCCGACCGAGGCATCATTTGCATGAGGGTTTGAACATTTAATTTGCACGCAGTCTGGGTGGGGGTGACTATTGGTTACTTTATGATTCGCTGCTGTGACTTTGTCTTTGTCTGGAAATAACCTGCAAATGCAGGTGTTTTATTTTGAACTCGTGGCTTTCTGTGTAGCTGGTTAGCACACCCCGACCCAGGAGGCCAGTTTGGTGGCCCGCTTTCCCCGCGCCTCCCGTGGGACCACATGTCGCCAGTGCTGGCGTGTGCCTGCTCTTGCTGGGCGTCAGTGTGACCCCCGCCTGGACACCTCGGGGGCACAGAGCAGCCTCCCCAGAGAGTAGGGGTGATCCCCCAGGAAAGGTGAGGTTTGATCCCTCGCCGCGGCCACAGAGCTGGTCAGCATAGCCACCGGAGGGTCTGTTCTTAACTCATTTACGCATCCCTCCTGCAGAGCTCAGCAGAGTCCCGTCCCCCCCATCCTGCTCACTGACCCTCCGCCAGGACTGCTGGGAGCAGCGCTGGGGAATTTTATAAAAACAGTCCCCCCACCAGTCTCTCTGTGCTGCCGGCCAGTCTCTCCAGAACCCGGACACGCTCCTGAAAACAGGGCATCACTGGAGAAGGATGTCTGCCTGCTTGATCAGCCGGTCCTCGGAAATAGGGCGCCTGATGTGGAGCAAGCCCCCTCTGCCTTTCCTTCAGCCTTCGGTCTGTCCCTAGAGATGACGTTCCTATTCACTCCACCGGATAAATTAGCAAGGGTGTGGGGTGCCCGGAGCCCAAGGCTGGAGGCGTGGAGGGCGGGGTCAGCTGCTGGCTGCTGGCCTGGGTGGTGGCCAAAACCGATGACACGGGACCCAGGGAGAAGAGTTTGGAAGTAGAGAAAGAGAGCTGGGGGGAAGGCGGTGACACAAGCCCAAGGTCAGCGAGGCCCGGAGGGCAGAGCCGCGTGGGGGGTGGGGGTTCCTGGGAGGGCGTGGGGGACAGAAGTGATTCTGTAGAGCTAGTGTTCGCCCAAATTAATAAAAGGAAACCGAATAAGGGCATTAACTTTCAACGGAGCAGAAGTCCTTTGGTAGCGTGGAAGCGTAAACAGGACCTGGCACACCCGATCTCCCCTCTCGCCTTGTCCCCAGCACCCACATGCCCGCACACGCATGCGCGTGCACGCACACTCGCACACACACGCGAGGACGAGACAGGGTCCTGGAGTCGCAAGCAGTGGGATGGCACTGTCAGCAAACTGCACGCGATGTCGTCCTGGGAGTCCCCCCCCACCCCCGGCTCCGTCTCCTGGCAGGTGACTGACTTGACTGTCTTTCCCGCAGTCCCGCGGCGAGGAAGTCGAGGCAGCACCCAGATGCCATCTTGCTGCGAAGCCACCTTCCCTCCCCCTTCCTTGGCCGCTGCACGCGGCGCTGGGGGTCTCTGCCACGGTCCAGGCCCCCTCCCCGCCCCCGCTTCGGCAGCCGCCGCCTTCTGCACCCGGAGCCCCAGCGTCCCGGCGTCGGGCGAAGCCTTGCTCACCCGTAGTCCCAGGGAAGCTTCTCTGACCCCGAGGCCCTCCCCCCGACGAGATTCTTCCCTTCGTGTAAAGCCGTGTGTGGTTATCTGTGAGATCGTGGGATTCATTCCTGTCTCCTAACCTGAGAGCTCGCGCAAGAGGGCGGGAGCTGTTCTGTTCACCCCCCGCCGCGACCCCCGACCCGCCGTAGCCGTGTATCCGTTTTCTGTTGATGCGCCTCCAGTTACCACATGCTTAGCGGCGGGAAACAGTCGCTCTGGAGCGAAGGTCCGGCTGGCGGCCGCGCGTGCCCCGCTCCGCGTCACCCGGGGCTCAAGCCAAGGGGTCGGCCAGGTCGGGCACTTCTTTGCAGGCTCGGGGGGAAATCTACTTCCTGGCTCATGAAAGTTGTGGCAGAGTTCAGTTCCATGTAGTTGCTGGATCAGGTCCCCATTTCTCTGCTGGCTGTCACCCAGGGGTCACCCTCAGTGACTAGAGCCCCGTCTCTGCATCTGCACATAGACCCTCCATCTCTGAAGCCTGAGATGCTGCTTCCCATCTTTTCATGCTTGTGTGGGAGTCTCTCTGAGCTCCACTTCAGCCGCCCACTGGAGAAACTCTCTGCCTTCAAAAGGCTGCTGTGGTTGGATTAAACGTATAATCTTCTGTTTTCAATATGACATAACATAATCACAAGGGATACCTCATCATTTTTACAGGTTTTTTAGGATTATACAAGAGTATAATCCTGAGAATTATTGGGGGCCATCCTTAGAATTCTGCCTAGCATAGGAATGAAGGGCGTATTGCGTGGGTAGATGCATGAATGAATGAATGGGTATATGGTTGGATGGGTGGATGGTTGGATGGGTGGATGGATGAAAGGATGGGTGGATGGATGGTTGGATGATGGATGGAAAGATGAACGAGTGGATGGGTAGGTGGGTGAGTAGTTTGGTGGGTAGATGGGTAGGAGGAGGGGTGGGTGGGTAGATGGAGGGGTGGGTGGGTAGATGGAGGGGTGGGTGGGTAGGTGGGTGAGTAGTTTGGTGGGTAGATGGGTAGGAGGAGGGGTGGAGGGGTGGCTGGAAGCTGGATAGGATCTTACTGCAGTGCACAAGGTATTCCCAGAGTCATTTTTTTTAAATAGTAGAACAGCCGCAGTGTCAGAAGCCCTGACTGATGGCCGGTCACCGTGCTAAGTGCTAAGACACCTTATTATGAGCACCTCAAGGACTCGTCAGAGCCACACGGTGAGGGAGCGCCAACAGTTCGCTCCTCTCTGCAGCTGAGGCGCTCGGGACGTGAGGGGATGAACTCATGTGCTCGAGGCCACAGAGTAGGTGGTGGGACCAGGAACCAGAGTCAGCCGGGTCTGCTCTCACAGTCCACGTTCAGTGTAACCCTCCCAGGGTCCCCTGAGCCCCCCCCCCTTACGTAAAGTAGACACAGAGGCAGGAATACTTTTGTTTTAGGTTATTTCCTCCCCACTCAAAAGCAGCCCAGTGTTGCCATGTTGCCACTTCCTTGGGAGAAATCTTGCAGCCTCTCTGGGCCCATTGGTGGCAGGGGGGAGGTGCGGCGAGAACCGACAGAGGCAGCTTATGGGGTCGAACCTGTGTGCGTATCGGGCTTTTTTCTGAATCTCACGTCTGGACACCAGCTGTGCCTGGGACGCTTGCACCCACTTTGTCCGCTTGCACCCACTTTTGCCCGGCCCGGCCCTCGCGGGCTGCCTCTCCCGTGACCCCATTCCTGGGGTGGGAGGGGCTCGAGGGGCGAGCTATGTAAAGCAAATAAAAACTGTATGTTCTGGGTACACAAAGGAGGCATTCGTGTTGAGATGGGTGGGTTGATAAGATTCGTTTGTGGAAAAGTTTTAAAGAAATCTCGGCGGGTAGCCTGGAGGGCGGCCGCGTGCCTCTCATAGATGCAGAATTTCTGCCCCAGCAAATCCACAGGCCACAACCATGGGCCTTTTTGTTCTCTTCCCCTCCCTGGTGACTCCGAGCACAGCGAGCTAGGGACAGAAGTATTCCGCAAACAAGGAGGGTCCTCTTCAGCTCTGGCCTACGCTCGCAAATTCCACGGCTCCGCCGCCCAGCCCCCAGCCCCGCCGCCCCCCAGCTCCTAGCAGAGAGGGGCCGACCGGCCAGGTCCGAGGCACCCAGACACCCCCGGGGCCCCTGCTCCTTATGGCGACGGTCAGCCAAAGCGCGGCCACGCGCACGTAGCTCGGGCCCCCACCTCACCACTGGACAGCACGCGTGTCACCGTCTTTGTATTTGTTTATTTATTTACTAAGATTGTATGTATTTATTCAAGAAAGAGAGTACGTGTGTGCAAGAGCGAGAGCATGAGCAGGGGGAGGGGCAGAGGGAGAAGCAGGCTTCCCGCCGAGCGGGGAGCCCGGTGCGGGGCTCGATCCCAGGGCCCTGGGATCATGACCGAGCTGAAGGCAGACAGTTAACTGACTGAGCCACCCAGGCACCCCGTGTCACCGTGTTTTTTTTTTGAGTGAGGTTCAGTCCAAGCCTGGCCTGTGGCCGTCGATGGAAGGCAGCCCCTCGCAGGAAAGGGGCCCCCCCACCTGCCTCCATCTCCAGGGCTCAGGCAGAGGCACCGGTTTCCAGGTCTGTGTAGGAGCCCACGGGCTGCTTCCTGCTGCTGGCCCCCGGCTTTCCCCCAGGGGCGCCGGGCTCAAGGTTAATCAGAGCCTGGCAGGGCCACACACAGGGTGCCAGCCCACGCGTCCGGGCCCCTCCGTGGTGGCCAGTGGCTGACAGTCCACACACAGACCTGGCAAGCTGCTCCTTCTGAGACTCGTCATGTGAGCGGACGAGACGTTCTTCTGTCACCTAGCACAGCTGCAAGCCCGGTGTGAAGAACCTCGCTTAGAGAGGGGGTACTTCTAGCCAGAGGTGGAGGAGGGGTCTTCGTCTCCACCTGCAAAGGCCCCCCACGCCCACATCTCATGGTCTCAGGCCTCAGGGGTTCCCCAGTGGCAGGGTCCCAGAAAGGCCACTGGTCCTGCTGGGGGGTGGTTGGGGGCGGGGCAGGCTGGGCCGAGCCCGCAGCTGTGGCTCCCAGTGGCCCGTGACGCTCAGCCCTCCAGTAAGACTTGCGCTCCCTTTGCACACCGGCTGGTTTTTATGTTTGCACTTTTGGTTTTTTGGCTCTTTGGTTATAGCAGGTTCAAGGAGCTCTAACTACGCTTCTCTGCTGTCCGAGGGCTTTGGTCTTAATCGATCCGCCCGAGACTCCAAGGAGAGTCCGTAATCTCGACCTGGTGGTCCCCCTCCCCCACTGCGGAGAGCCCAACCCTCAGGCCCAGAGGGTCCGGGCAAAAAACCCCAAAAAACAATCAACAACGATAACAAAAAACACCTCCTTTATTGAAAAGCAACCTGGAAATTTTGTTCCAACGTGGCTGGTGACTGATTTCATACCTTCAGTGACACTGGGAATGTGGCCCAGCCTCAGGCCTAAACAAAAGTAACGATGCCTCCCGTTTGCTCAGCTGCCCCGGAATCCCGGCTCGGGCATCGGGGCAGGTTCTCGCCGAAGGAGCTGGTGTTCGGAGCGCTGAATGGTGGGCAGGCCCGGGAGGACCGGCTCCCGCGGCTGGACGTGCCGGAGGGCGGGCAGGCATGCTCTGGGGGGTTACGTGCTCGTCGGCAAAGCTGCCTCCAGAAAAATCATGCAGCAGTAGAGCCACACCTTCTGCCCGCCGACTGGAGCCATCGGGAATCAGAAAGAGCTCCGGAGGAGTCAGTGTTGGCTTATTCCTGCGCAGGGTCCCCAGTGTTGGCTTATTCCTGCACAGGGTCCCAGGCTTCCGGACGGTGCTCCCTGGGAGGCAGGAGGCTGTACCCCTCCTGTCGGTTACTTGGAAGTAGGAGCTATTTGCAACCATCTCTGTACCTCATGGTCTTCTTGACCATGAAGGATGGCGTGTGACTTCAGCTCGCCCGCTCTGAAGGCCGTGAACTTGGGTGTGCACGCCCTCGCTTGGCCCTGTCGACCTGTCCCCATCACAGAGGGCCTGAGTTCGGGCCAGCCGCAGTACTCCGGATTGTACGATGGCTTCAGCCGTCCCAGGGATCTCTACGATACCCCGAGATGAAAAAATACGGGGGAAAAAGTTAAAGTTAAAAACAGCAAATCGAAGACCAGAGCATTGAAGATTTCCTCTCTTTTGCGGCTTCCTTCCATAAGGATAGTCCTTTAATCTAGGTCACGCTGCGACTTTGAGTCAGAAACAAAGGATTAATCCGAAAGTTAAGAGAAAGGATACGCGGGGGCCTGTGTATCCGTGGACTTACGTTTGGGTGGTACTTCCTGAAGGGACCGGCAGCTAGGAGAGCGGATTGCAGATCTCAGGACAAAACTACTGAGTGCAGCACAAAAACAGAGCCTAGAACTTGTCTGAATTCTGCCTTTGTGCATTTAGATGAAAGTCACCGAGTGTCCCGGTGCCAGCGTCCCTGTCACTGTGCGAATGCCCTCTCCGGCCCAGGAAGGGGCCTGGCTGCCCCATTTAGAACTTTCGATCTCGGGGTCCCTCCTCCACGGGTACCACACGATACTGAAAGCAGGGCCGCGCGAGGTGCACGATCTCGTGGGGAGACGGGAAAGTGCCGCCGGCTGGCCGGGAGCGTGATGGCTGCTGCCTGCACGTCTAGGAGTGCTTGTTCCTGGGAGTCCCACTGTTTCCTTAGGCAGTCGGCGGTCCTGTGGGCCCGAGACAAGGTCCAGAAGCAGTGATTCTGGGCGGGCTCCTCTGGGGCCTGGGTGCCTCTGGTCCACGGTGCCTGAGGCCCGCCGCAGGCAGGTGGCTTGGACAGCAAGCTGGGGACCCGTGTTTTGGAACCAAGAAGAATCCTAGTTTTTGGGTGACAAGCCCCAGTGATGGACAGACTCTTCAAATCAGTTCAGTTGGGACTCTGTGGGGTTTGAGGCCATTTATGGGATCTTAAAACAACTCCAGCAAACTCGACTGGTACTCCGGGTTTCGGGCCCGACTAGATACGCCCCAGAAGAGATGCTTTTAAAGCCAAGGTAAAAAGCTGGGTGAAACTTTGGGTCTGATCCCTCAAGATGAAAAACAAATTTTATTTTCTGCCCAAGTATTCGATGGATGTCATGTGGAAAAAACCCATACAGAGAAGCGGCTCGCAGAGGCCGCGCCGTGGGGTCAGCGGTCGGGGGCAGAGCGAGAGCCGTGGGTCCAGAGTAGAAGCAGCCGTATCTGGGGGTTCCGAGTGTTGGCAGGGGAATTGGATCTGAATCTCAGGTGCGCGAGACCCGGGCTTCCTCACGCTTTCCCAGCCCTGAGCTCACCGGGAGGCCGCTCGGCAGGGCTGGGGTGGGCCGGGGAGACCGCGGATGGAGCAGCCTCCTGGCAGGAGGGACCAAAAGTGACCCAAGTGCATTCCACAGCCCTTCATTCGAAGATGATGCTTTTCCTGTTCCTTCGATACCAGATTTCCTTTCTTTAGCGGAACTATGAGCCGGTCTGTGGCAGGTGCGTGTTTTCTCCCGACGTTCTAGCCGGGAGGATGACAGCTGCCGAAGTCCCGAGACAGAACTACGGAGGTGCGTCTGCCCACCCCGAGGGCGCACGCGTCCCCGGCCTGGGAAGTCTGCACACCTGTCTGGAGGGAGCGGCGCGCAGAAGCAAAATAAACCGACAGCGATAAGTCTCTCCTGCACGTTGTAAAGTACAATATTGGCCAAACCTCTAATTAGCTGAGGGCTGACCAGTTTTCATTGTTTCTGTCTCATTGAAGATCTGACCAGCCATGAATATGAAATGTTATTCAACGACCTGAGTGAAGTCCTTGTTGGACGGTCCCCTCGGTGGGGTATTTCTGGATTCCTGCTCAGAGGAGAAACGTGAACGTCGGCACGGCCACATCTTATGGGCAGAAGTTTCTTATTTTAGTTAAGTGTAATAGAGGGACTTGCATTCACTGAGATGATTTCTGGCTTGGGCTTTGTTCTGGTTCGGTGAGCAGTCGAGTCGTGCTCCGAGTCCCTAAATAAATGCTGTTATTGGTGTTGACCTGGCACTTGGAGACCAGCGCCGACCCCAGGAGGTCAGCCGGGGCCGCGCCCACCGTGACCTCGCAGGCCCAGCAGGCCGTGGGCGCGGCTTCTCAGGTCCGCCCAAGGGGGTGAAAAGCGCTGGGTCCCCACCCAGTGCCGGCATTTCTGCGGGCAGGAAGCAGCCCTTGCCCACTGCAGCGGGCTCGAGAGGCTCAGCCTGTCCGAGGTTAAGGTCTCCTCTCCGGTGACCGCACCCCGGGAGTGGAGGTGAGGGGGCAGGGCCCCCCGTGCACACCGTGCTGTCCTTGGACGTGAACCTAGGTATCTGGACAGTGACTAACCCGCCACTCCGCCAACCTGATAAGAGAAGCAGAACCGGCTGCCTTCCTCTGCATTCTGATTTCTCGGGTCTGGGGTGTGGCTCGATATCTGTGTTTTTTGTCCTGTGTGTACAAGCACGCGCGCACGCGCACACACACGGTTCTGATGGAAGTTATTCGTGAACTTTGATTTTCATGGGTGCATGGGATAAATAGTCTACATTACAAAGTAGGAAGATTGAGGCCCCCGGACGATGCAGGCTAAGCACCTGCCTTCGCTCAGGTCACGGTCCCAGCAGGGGAGCCCCTGGGGTGCGGTTCCCACATCAGGCTCCCTGCTCTGCGGGGCATCTGTTTCTGCCTCTTCCTCTGCTGTCTCTTTCTTGCTCACTCTCAGAGAAATGAGTAAATCTTTTAAAAAATTAAAAATAGAAAGTCGTAACATTCAGCTATAGAACAACAACCCCTTTGTCAGCACGTCGTCTGAGACGGGCTCAGGAGCGGCGCATGTGCCCTGCTCTGACCATGGAGGTTGGTTTCCAAACAAGCGCGGAGAATGATGTCCCCTGGGCTCCCGCACACTCGGGGGTGGCTCTCCCGGCCGGGGTGGCAACTTGGGAGTCCCGAAGGCAGCTTGTTTGGGTGCTTACCCCTCACGAACGTACTGTGCCTGTGAGCGCCCATTGTCAGGGGAGGGCTGGCAAGGCTGAGCAGGGGCGCCCGCAGGGAGCCAGCCCCCTCCCACACCTGCAGGGCCCGCGGGGCGCACCCGGGTCTCCTGTTTGCTGGGGGGGGGGGGTCCCTGGCTGAGCTCTTCGCTTGGGGCCGGTGGCTCTCTGCGGAGTCCCTCCCTCTCCTCGGCAGTCCCTCTCTGTTACGCAGCTGTGACCCACGCGATCACAGTGAGGTTTTACCCTTACAGGCAAGCCCCTCACTGCAGGGAAAGCCAGTCGGGGCAGGAGAAGAGCGGGCGTGAGGGCCCGGAGCCGCGGTGGCCCCATGGCCGACCTGGATTGACGTCGACTCCCCCATCGATTCCTATTTACCACTCCTGCGCCTCAGTTTCCTCGTATGAACAGAGGGGCTCCTAAAACCACCTGCTTCTAGGGCTGTCTATACCGCATCTGGAGCACCCTGGGCCCAGGCAGCAAAGGCCTCCCTTCCCGGGGCCCTCGGGGGGCCCGCCGCGCGTCTGGGAGCGGGGGCGCTGGGCCGAAGCCGGGGGCGCCGGATCCTAGCCTGTGCTGCCCAGCGGGCCTTCGGGCTCTCAGGAAAGGGCGTCGCTGTATCTCCCCTGCTCGGTAAGCAGACAGTCTGGTCAGTGACCTGCCCGAGGCCGTCAGCGAGTCAGAGGGGCTGAGGCTGCTCTCCAGGCCCTTCTCTGCTGCGCCCTGCAGACCTCTGGCCCTCGTCCGCCCCGGCCTCGTCCGCCCCGGCCTCAGACAGCGCCGGCCACAGCTTTGAGCCATGGGAGCGTGTCTGCTCCCCACGCCATCAGCGTCCCCCCCGCGGTCAGCGCCCCCCCCCGCCGCGGTCACGATGGCAGAGGCCGGAGGACTTGAGTCGGGCGCCCGTGGGGACCTGGTGCAGTGCAAACAGAAGAACAGGCAGGCGAGCCTGTCCAGGGCCCGTGGCGGGGGAGCCCCTCGTGGCCGGCCGCCGTGAGGGGCGTGGACTGGGAGGCCTCCTGCAGGTGCTTCCAGCAGCTGTGGGTAAAGGGAATCCCAGGAGAGAGGCTGTGGTCTACGGACCAGCAATGATGGTGGAGCGAAACCCCAGCAAACAGTGGCAAAGAGAGGGAGACAGAGAGAGAGAGTAAGGAGAAAAGAACAGAAAAGAAAAGAAAAAAAGAAGACAGTTGTAGTCAGTCGAGTAAGGAATAATCCAGGGGGAGAAGGGTTAGGACACCGTGCCTTCCGGGGGCTACAGGGGTGGGAGATAGCCAGACTCACAGGCGGAAATGGGGCCACGGTGACCTTCAGCTTTGCTTGGGCTCTGACCTCTGAGTTTCTCTAACCGGACACAGCGCTGCCCCAAGATCCCCCTCCTGCTCAGGGGCTGTCTCTGTTCCAGAAACCACTCTGGCATGAGTGACGTCTCTGTTCCTCCGAGAGGCCCCGGGAGGCCACTTGGATTTTAACAGCCTCGCTTGCGGAGGTCCAGGACGTTTCCCACCAAAGTTTTCTGGAGGTCATTCTAGCAATGGATTGAGGTGGGCCTTTTTTTTTTTTTTTAAGAAGTTCTATTGCAAATTCCTATAGAATTTGAACAATGCTAGAACATTCTAAGTGTGTGTTCTGGCAGAATCCGACCCACGCCTCACTGGGCAGTAAACGCTGTGCTCCATAATTAGTCTAAATAAGACTTAGCTTTCGGCTTTAATTTGATGAAAGCTGATATTAATTGACAAAACTGCTCTCATCCCAACCAAAAATGCTGCACATCTACAGATTTCGACCGCTCCCCGTGCCCTTGTGCTCAGAGAAGCGCCTTTTAGGACGCGAATGCTCCTCTCTGTGCTTCACAAACAGCCCTATTCAGGGACACAAAGCCCAACTGTAATGCAAATATTAGTATTCAGATGCGCTTGTGTTTTGTTAATGCGTTTAATTATGCACAATATAGCTTTTGTTTCTCTTGCACATTTGCATTAATTCATATTAGCCACAGAATATAAAGCACAGCTAGAGATTCAGACCCTATTTCTGGGGCAACGTATAAATTAGCAGTACGTCCCTGCCAAAACCTCGAGCTCGACCCCGGCCGTGGTCTTGTCCTGTGGCTACGAGGTGGGGAGGCACTTAGTAGACGCATTAGACATGACTGTGTTCTTTCCGGGGTTGCAGTTCATCAGTGGTCGGAGACGACGGGCCGTCCTCTAAGTGACGTGTCCCCAAGGCCTGGGCACACCTCACAACCACATGCTGTGCCCCAGGGGCCCGAGTGAGGTCACGGTGATCCCGGTGCCAGGTGTCAGCCTTGAACTTTGTCCCTGGCAAACACTGAGGACACATTGGGGGTGACGTCCTTGTCCTTGAAGACATGGGTGAAGATCGTGTCTGTCTGATGGGTGTCATTCGTGGGACCATCTCCTGACCAAGGTGATTTTGTAGAAAGCGTGGAATCACCTGCTTTCTGTGACGTGCATGTTCATGACCGCGCACGCGTGCTGTAGATGCATGTGCTTCCGAGAACACGCATAATGGGTGTGGTTGTGACCACACGTGCTGTAGACACACACACTTCTGAGAACACACATGATGGGCATGTTGGTGACCATGCACACGCTTCCAAGAACACGTGTGATGGGCGTGTTCGTGACCCCGCATGCTGTAGATGCATGCACTTCCGAGAACACATGTGATGGGCGCGTTCGTGACCTCACGCGCTTGTAGACACACACGGTTCTGAGAACATGGGTGACGCAAGGACGAGGCCCCGCAAGGGGACCTCCGTGACCCCCGCTCTGTCTCTCCCGTGGCCGGCCGGCCCTCCCTCCCTCCTGTGCCCGCCTGCAGGCCCAGGAACCTTCTACCTGGAAGGCTGGCCCCGCCCTCATCCCCCAGGGCTCTCTGGTCCCTCTTTCCTGGAGGGAGCCTTTCCTGGCCCCGGAGGCCTGTGCAATCTTGACTAGACGCCTGGCCTCCCACTCGCCTGCTTCTCTCACCAGTCACTCCGGCTCCAGGCCTTTCTGCTGCATCCGCCCGTCTGTAGAGGCACCCCCACTCTGCCCCAGTGGGCCCGCAGCCCACTCATTCCATCCCTCAACGGGCCTCCCTGGAGCCCCTTATCCTGCTCTGTTGTCTGAGCTGTTGTGGCCTGGATACGTAATTACACGTTGTATTTGTGTCCTGTGGCCGCAGCGACAAATGACCACAAACTGGGTGATTTACAGCAACAGGAATTTCCTCGCTCACCCTCTGCAGGCTGGGAGCCTGGAACCCATGTCAGCAGGGCTGTGCGCCCGCTGTCCACGCTGGGGGACAATCCCCACTCTTACCTTCTGGCATCTCCGCGCCCCTCTGCTCCCTGCCACCCCACACAGCCTCTCCGCGTGTGTCTGCGTGTCTGTCCAAGGCCCCCTCTTTTTGTAAGGACACCAGTCACTTGGTCAGACCTACCGTCTTCCAGGATGACCTCCTCTTACCTTGCTTATATCTACAAAAGACCCTGTTTCTAAATAAGTTCACATTCACAAGGATAGGGGTTTAGGATGGGGACCTGCCATTTTGGGGGGCACTTCATTTCATAACATTCATTTCCATCAGTGTTCATGAGAAAAGGACCACATCTTGTTCATTACTGCAGCTCAAACATCTAGCTCGGTACCTTACACTTAGGTGCTCAGCAAATAATGGTTGGGTGGGCGGGCGGGCGGGCGGGTAGATGGGCGGGCGGGTGGTTGGACGGCTGCTGGGCTGCTAGGAGGAGGGGTGGGTGGCTGGAGGGGTAGCTGGTGGACAGATCTGTAGGTGGGTCAGTCGGGGGTTGGGGACGTAGGTGGCTAAGCAGGTAAGCGGTTAGGGGGCCCCGCGGTTGGGTGGATGTCAGTGACTAGGTTGGTGGGTAGGGGGTGAATGGGTGGGTGGTGTCATGGAAAGGGGAGTAAACCCACCCACGTTTTCTCTAGATCAGTGACTGAGGGTGGAGCGGAGAGGACAAGCGCTTAAACCCAGCTTGAGAGCAGAATGGGGGCACAGCCGTTCCGGGAGGAAATGTGTATCCGTGTGTGCGCGGGGCCCGTGGGGGGCGGCGCGTGCGCGGGGGGCCCGTGGGGGGCGGCGCGTGCATGGGGGCCGGGGGACCTCGGTGGGGAGCGTGGGACCGGCCATACCCACTTCAGACTTTCTCACTGTTGCTGCGCACAGAAGAGAAGCTACGTGAAAATGTCCCGAATAAGCAGTTTTCTAGTGCAAGAGGTCGTCTGGTGGAATTTGGAAACTGAAGAACTCTAAATGCCCG